>FXXK01001780.1:28999-88346 GCA_900184695.1 Betula pendula | reverse complement strand
CAACCAAACCCAATCCAATTGTATTCTAATTAGGCCTAGTATTGTGCAAGCCCAAACTAATAAGTTTATGCCTAGTTTTGTAGGATTGAACCATGCCCTTGAGCATTGTACGCCATTTCATTGGTCCGGCCCGGCCTTAAACTACAAAATGAGGTTAAGTAGTGGAAAGGAGCAGAGTTGAACATAATGATCGTCATCGTGATGGGAGTAATAACAACAACAACACAAAACTCTCTCTTTGAGTGAATCTGTTAGGAAACTATAAAATAGAGTAATGTATATGCGGAGAATATATAACCAAACACCACAAGCACAAGACACACAATTTTACGTGGAAAACCTTCTCAGTGTGAGAAGGAAAAAACCACAGGCATTATGGTTGTGACGTTTTGTTAAAGGTCTCAAAATTGTCGATTTTATAGCTAGAACCATAAAGATATTCTGCGATAATTCTACTACATATTTCTTTTGTAAGAATAACGGGAGTAGAAGCAGAAATAAGGGTATCGACATAAAGTATCTCAATATGAGAGAGAACATTAAGAGACATGAAGTGTCTATTGAGCATCTAAGTACTGAATTAATGATTGTAAATCCCATGACTAAAAGTTTAACGGTAAAGCAGTTTAAAAGTCATGTTGAGCATATGAGACTCATCATGTGAAGCATATGAGACTCATTGATTCATTTTTTGTACTTAGTTTCTCTCTAATTGGTATATAGACATAAAGTTATTGTTATAAAGATTTATTGTGCACATTTCTTTATATTTTATCCGTGGGGATAAAAAAGTTGGACCCGAATGACTTATAGGAAGTTCATTTATAAAACTTGACTTCCCATAAAGTACTCATACAATGAATTTTACACATCGTAATACATGGAAGGGACGACCTATTATATAATGGTTTTACCGCCATGATTCATGTGAAGCATTATTTGTCTGAGTGGGAGGATTCCATAAATTGTTGAAATTGTTATGGCCATACTAAAGAACCTAACACTATAAAGACATGTGTCATAAAGGTCAAGTGGGAGAATGTAAGAAAAATTCCCTATATGATATGACCTATATGCCACATGTGTATATAGTTTATTATCTTTATTTATAAAGATTACGGTGTATGGTAATTTATTTCATAATATGTTAATTAAGGTTATAGAATCAACTATAGTTGCAAATTGATTTAATTGCAATTAAATTGACTTTATATCAAATCAATTTATTCTTTGATGGGAGGAATAATTAAAGTCTATAATTAATTGAGGGTTCCTGACCTAACCTATAAATACATAGTTTGTGTATTCTATTAATCCGGCTTAAGGTTAGAAATAGGTCAGAAGATATCTCTCTATTAGATTATTGCTTTCAGAGTTTTGTTTCAGAGGTACGTACTTTGATTCGCTTGAGCAAACATAGCTAGAGGTAACCCTAAAACTACTTTACTTTTCCATTGCTTATTTAGCATAATATATTGTGTTTATACTAACAAGTTCATCTTGAAGTTTTTTTCCTCCTGCTTGTTGTTCCTGGAATCATAATGAAAAAAGTGCTTTCTCATGTAGCCACATCAGAATAATTATTTCAAATCCAACTGATGTTAAAATGTTGTTAATGACATTTGAAGTGTACTTAAAAAGAAAATCAATGAAAGGAATTGAGATTTTTCTTGTGATCTTTACAGCAAATTGTGAGTTGATTTAGCCTATAATGTCTCAAAACATGGTTTTTGTCAATTGATATAAGAATCACGTGTTCTAAAGACAAATGTTAATTCATTAAATTAGGTTAGTGGAAAACTTTATCCTTTTATCAATTGACATGGAGTTCAAATGCAAGATGGATTAATAGGTGAGAACACTAATTTTTCTTTAGAAAAATGGCATATTATAAGTGATAAGTTTTGAACTTTTTTCCTGGCTCATTTATGGATATTCGAGTTTGGGTTCTCCAACCTAATTTTGAGAAAGTTTTTATCATGTTTTCAATTGTCATTGAGTTCAAATGCAATATCTATTAATAGGTTAGAGCACCTATTTTTCTCTATAGAAAGGTGAGGCATTTTGCAACTTTTTTCCTGGCCCATTTATGGATATTTGAATCAAGGGATGAGAAGAATCTAACAATATTTAAAGTGGAAAAAAAAAACGAAGCCCATTACCTTGTCCTAGCCCATTTACTCTATTGTTGTGAACTTCTCGCTAGCACCATACTTTATTCTCCCTAAAACTACTATACAAATACACTGCACATTCATTACAATAGTGTGCATTTGTAGGGCACTTAGTAGTAGTATATACCTTGGGAAAATAAATTAAATAGTCAAGACCATTATGTTTATATGTACCGCAAGAAAAATTACAAACTAACGGTATACTTAATAATTTAGATTAGTAAAATGATATCCGTCAGCACCTTAAATATATTTTCACCTGTTCTAAAGACAAATGTTAATTTAAATTTAAAATGCATATAAAAATCTCATATTCTTAGAATATGTTAGTTTAATAAACTAGGTAAGATTTTTTTTTTTTTTAAACTCAATTTTGAAAAAAACTTTGTTTAAAAAATAATAAATACCATGATTTATCAATAAGGTAACTCAAAGTAGTTATTTTTTATTTATTTTTTATTACGTTACAGCAAAATGGTATTTCCTCAAATATTTTTTTAAATTTAATTGTCAGTTTTATTCTATGCTCCCTCTCTATTTTCTAAACATATTTCAACAATTAATTTCTAAAACCAAGACCAAACATGAAACATGCCTTGTAATTTCCTTCCAAGTGCCTTACTCTATGTGGCAGTGAAAAGCACGATTGAATTTTCAAATACAGATTAACCCGTTCAAAATTTAATATTATTTTTCACTCCCACATCACCAGATAATAAACACTTGAGAGTAAGTATATAAAAATACATGTATTATATTTTTCATTTACTTTTTCCCATTTTTTTAAGATAGGGTAATTGGGTTTTGACCCAAAGTTATTGGGCCTAAAACCTTGTGATCCTTTTCAGGCCTCTTTTCCTTTATCCGAGAGAATGGGTTCAGCTCATTTGATCTCAGCCCGAACATTACCCAGCGGCCCATCCTTTCTCGTCTTCTTCAATTAACCAGCCCTTACTCTTTCTCTGTGATTAAACTCGGGGTCTACTAGCCTGATCAGAAACAACCGGTAGGTGTTTGTTAAAATGTCTGACCCAACTTTTTCACTTGTCTGATTAATCCAACACCTTTTACCTTTACCCTTTATGAGTGTGCTTTGAACTACGCTTGCTTGCTTAAGAACATAAACCAGATTAGCAAGAAAATAACTCTTTTCCCATATGCATTATGCCTCTGTAATTTCGGTCTATCTATCTAAAATGTCCTGATTCTCACAAGTTTATATAACTGCTAGAAGAAAGTTTTTTTTTTCTTGAATAAATTTTTTCAATTGGGTTCATCAGAGGTCCAGTTTTGGGTTTAGGAACATTAGTGCTATGTCCTAACTTTTGTTTTGCTTTTTTTTTTTTTTTTTTCTTTGTGCAGATATCGAAAAAGGCTGACGGGCATCAGAGATGGTGGTCTCCAGCTCTAATCCCCACAACAAGGAGATTGCCATCAGGAAGAGGATAACCAGCATGTAAAAGCTCTTTCTGTGTGTGTGTGTGTGTGTGGTGTTTTCCTTTTTTGGATGTGTAAAACTGAAAACCCAAGAAGTGTCCTGTGAGTGCAATTGAGCCCTGACAATGTGGAAAATTAGTGCATATGCATTAAACATTAGCTCTTACTTCGCTTTTGGAATTCCTTAGGTTTGAATTACTGAAGTTTGATTCTAAGTTAAGATGCAATTCAGGTGTTTACTTATCAAAAAAGATGTAATCCAGGTGTTATTAGGGTCTCGACTTTCAAGGTATTTGAACCAGTGTCAAAGGATGGAATTCATAATTTTGATACTCATGAGTAAGGATATTTGGGGCTTTTAATATACAATAGAGTACTATTATAAGTAATCAAGGGGTAGTAGCTCGTATCACGGGGTGTTCCACAGTCTGGGCTATTTACAATTGTCTTTCCTCTTTGGATTGATGTCAACGGGTATAACCAACAATATTAGTTAAATAAGTGATGTGAGCAAGTGTCGGAACTCCAGAAATGCATAAAATCATGGAACTCCATAAATGCTACATGATAATGAGCGATATCAGTCATCCATAAATTTTGGGTTTGCGGACGAAATCCTCTGAGAAGGGTTTGAATGATAGTTCCTGTGCCTTGGGAGGCTAGACTTAGGATATTGCGGATATTAGGATAATTTGATTCTAGATGTCTCTGATGCTGGTTTTTATGCTTAGAAGAAGTTTGTATCGTGGTTTATGTTCAAACTTAGGTATAGCAGTTGTATCTGTTTACATTCACTACACTGTTTGGTCAAATGCATTCTTACTGAAAAGGTCAACAAGAAGTTTTTATGATTCTTCTGTAGATTGTCCATTGTTTTGGATTTTGTACTTCAGACCACCAACTTTTAACTGAAGCTAGTCTAGAACCAGCGTGCATCGATTCTTCTTTAAAGGGTCTGTGGCAAATGTATGGACACTTCCTTTTTAAAGAGGAAAGATGCCAATCTTGGAATTGATTCAAATGCCAATCTTGGAGTTGAATTCAAATCAAGGGTTCAAAGCTTCCTATTTATAGGATGGATGAAGAATTTTTTTTTTATCAACTTTTAGTCCATCAATTATAAGGTTTTGATAGCAATCATAGCAAAAGGTATTGAAGAAAATATAGAACCCATTTAAACGATTGTGCTTTTGCAATTGGGTTCCAATTCTTATTATCCTCCCTTTTGTGCTAAACCTACTATATACTCTAAGTATTGATATGAAATAGTGGTTAAAATATATCTCGTTATTTAATACCTCTTTCATCTTACAATTTTGTAGATTCAATAAACGAGAAGATGATTTTCCATCCCTGAGGGAATACAACGATTACTTGGAGGAAGTGGAAGACATGAGTAAGTTCATAAGTTGTCCTTATTGAAACTCAGAATGTAAGAGTGTTTATTTTGACAAAAAGAAAATGATTCTGTTTCAGCATTTAACTTGATTGAAGGAATTGATATCCCTGCTATTGAAGCAAAAATTGCACAGTACCAGGAAGAAAATGCCGAACAAATAATGATAAATAGAGCTCGGAAGGTACTTGGGAAAAATATTCTGTTTCTGCCCCTAACTTCTGCCACTTTAATCCCACACAAGTGGCTGAGATTTGCGTGTATGCTTTTCAATTAATGCCATGGAGAAAGAACAACTATACGATTTCCTAATGCTAGCGATTGGTAAATTTGGTCATTTTTCCCTAATATTTACATAAAGGTTACTAATTCTCGTGATATTAATCAACAGGCTGAAGAATTGGCAGCAGCTCTGGCTGCCAGCAAGGGACATCATGCTCAGAATGATACTGATGGGGTGAGAATGAGATTAGTTTACATAAATATCAAACTTGTCTTGAATCATTGCTTTCGTGTCAATTTCAAAAAGACTCAGAATTGACTGTCATATACAAATTAACTAGAAGCATTTGGGCGATCTGGCCGATATTGAATTGACTGTGATGATTGCTTCCAATATTTCATATATTAAAATGTAATTCACTTATTAATTGACAGGGAACAAAAGAAAGAAAAAAAAAATTAGTAGGCAAACTTGGGATCCTTAATTTGTTGTAAACTTTTGACAAAAATGTGCATGTTTGTGATGTTTGCTTTTTCAATCCTTGCTTTACTGGGCACGGCAATCACATTTTAATTTTCTAGTTGCAAACTTTTGAGCATAGTTTAAATTTTATGAAAGCTTTTTCAAGCCCAGAGAACGGCTAAAATAGGACAGTCTCTAAGCCCACCCCTTCTAGGAAACCACTTAGTTGGAACCAACATTGGTTGATGAACACTTTTTTATTGATGTTTTGCAACGTCACTAGTTCCAACTGTATAGCATGTCTTTTGGAACGAGCCCATTTATGGAGCAATTTATTAGTATTTTATTGTAACTTCAAATCATTAGCGCTACGTCTGGAAGTTACTCCAAGTTCAAAACTTATTTTGGTAAACCAACATTTTAGCTGTATGTAAAAACGTTAGAAATCTAGAATACCTTGAATGTGGCTATACAGTTCCTTTACATTGCATAATTACTGTTTCTACTCAAATTCTAAGTTGATACTTAATATAATCACATTCTTCTTGCTACGTTGGACTTCCAATAATTTAAAGAGATGTCCTTAAATGTTTCTTAAAGGACAGATTCATACTCTTTTGGAGCCTTTTAGCACTTCATCTTAAACCAAATAGGAGAGAAGGAAAAATATATTTGAAGTGTTTTGAGGGCAAGCATTCAACTCTGAAAAAGTATCATCGTATTGTTATAATTACATTCAAACAGTAAATGATGTCGACTATGTACAATTTTATTTTGTTTAGAAGTGCACCTGTTGGTGTGAAGTACATTTTAATGTGTTCTATTGACTACCATTGTGAACTAGTGGGATCAGTTTGTTGATCTAACTACTAAAATCGCGCACTCTTGACTTGAGAAAATTAGAGACAATACAACTCGATTTGTTTGCTATTATGGTTTTAATCTCAAAAAGTATTTGTGGGTTGAAAGACACTGCCCACAACTTATTTGCTTTGTTACTTTGAACTTGTAATACATACTAAGAACCTGTAAAAGACTTAATTATCTATGGATGTAATAACTAGCTTGGACAGTTAGGCCTGGCAATGATGGATGTCTTTTGGCTTTCATCTTTGTTGAAGCCCTTTTTTTTTTATTGCTACGGGAATTTGGTGAATATGTATTTTTGGAATCTTGTTATCCACTGATTGAAGATCATAGGATGCCATAGAAGTTTATTGTGTAACATTGAGACTTAACCTGATTATAGATGCAATACTTACTATAGCAATTGTCAATTTGCTTCCTTTTTTTTTTCTTTCCTATTTTGTTGAATCACAATAATATTTCCAGCGTAAGAGAGAAGAAAACATATTGATAACTCATTTTCTCTATCTACTGAGACAGGCTCCAAACCAAAGCTCTCAAACAGGATATGGTATTGGTGCCCAGGGACAATATGCACCTACATTTGCTGGAGGGCAGCCGCGACCGACAGGCATGGCCCAACAACCAATTCCTCTTGGAGGGGGATCTGACATGCATGGTTATCCCGTTGATGATGAGGAAATGATGAAGCTCCGAGCAGAGAGAGGGGGAAGGGCAGGAGGGTGGAGTACAGAGCTTAGCAAGAGGAGGGCACTTGAAGAAGCATTTGGAAGCGTCTGGATTTGTTAGGACCATTTTTTTTCAGTGTCTTTTATGTCACACAGGGTCCTCCATGTAAGGCAACAAAATTTTCTGTCAGGTTATGGACACAGAAATCTTAATTACAACAAATTTTTATTTTTATTTTTTTGTGCTCCCTCATTGAATGTAAATTACATATGCTATGGGGGATAAATTATTTCTTGAAATGATATAGAGTCTTGTGACTTGAGATGTGCTCTCTACTTCAAACTCTACAATTAGTACAGGAGAAAAGCAAATTCCACTTTGAACCTTTGTTAAGGATAGGTAAGACTGACTGGTGGATTCTCTAGAATTTTTGGGTATTTTATTGTATAGAATTCTTTAAATTTCAACCATGGATTTCAAATTAAATGATTGAGATTTTAACATGACAACATTTCTCATTTTTACCAATCTAGTATTTATCACATAAGCGTTTATCAGTACTTAGGATTTAAGAAATTCTACATAATAGAATATTTTAAAAATTCTAAACCTAATTTGGTGCTTTTGACTAATTTATGTACAAGATTTATAGCACATGGAACCATCAAACCAAAGACAAAAGCAGGCTCGACTCTAATAATTTAAGTATCATAGAATTGAATAAACCCATCTTTAACCTCTATAATTAACCATGACACAGTAAAAAAGAAAAAGAAAGGTACCCAAGAAAGGACAACGATTTCCTCAACTATAAAAATGTCATCTATCTTTTTGCATATGAGAAGTACGTGCTTTTTTTTAATTACAATGACAAAGTTAAAAATTTTTATTAAAAAAGCATGTGATTACATATTCTACTGATTTGAATAAATTTCTTACAGCCCAGTTTACAGAAAAACTTTGTTGGACAGAAAAAAAAAAATGTTGAAAGGACCCAAAAGAGTAATATACCCTTAAAAATATATTTTTGACTCCCTCAAGAATATTTTTGTTTGTTTGTTTAAGTTTTGCCCACCCAAAACCTAAAATCCTAGGTTCACCATGGTATGATACGACCCAAAAAATAATTCTACTTTTTACACTCATTTAATATTCATTAACGTGATTTATTTGAAGTATTTTTTCATGCTGTTAATTTTAAACACGTCTCTACAATATGAGTCTAAATAGTAGAGCATTAATTGCCCCCAAAAAGATACATTGACCAATAAGATAGCACATATCATATCAGCCATAGAAAAATGTTGAATTTTCACCAAAAAGATCATAAACTATTAGGTATTTTTGTGGAAGACATTAAATGTGTCTCTGACAACTGTGGTAGGTAATGATCAAGTCAATATGCTAAAGCTGAATCTTTTCTGATATACCCCATAGCAATTTCTGAGTAAACATCAGCAGGTTTGTCTCCAGCAGTTAAGTTTACTGCAGCTGCTTCCATCTGAGAACACAAATTTACCACAGGAGACAAGTTAGGACACAAATGCATTTCAAATCAATCAGCAAGCCAGAACACCTTACACTATAAGTTCTCAATAGTCAGATTTTAGAGACTAAGGGATCAGATAAAATATTCTGATCAAACAGAGGAACGAGTAAAATATCAGGCATAGCTTCTACAACATTTTACACTTGGCAAGCCCTGATTTGAAACCCAATTTTGCAGTAAAAGTACACACCACACAATACAGAAGTGGCCTTTATAACAAATTAGCATAACCAAGTGGTTGAAAGTTTCTTTTTTTTTTGATAAGTTTTCCCTCAGTAAAAGTGGTTGAAGTTTCTCATCAAAGTAATTAATCATCTTCATACTCAGCACGGCAGAAATGATTCTGAGCCACATGCCTAGCACATCAGAGAATAAGGCATTCAACAAGACCTTCTAGATTTAATGTAAAATAAATTATAAAAATTTAAAAAACAAAAAGAAAGCTGCTGATAAGAGATAAAGTTGCTCGGAATTGACATTGTATGTTTATGAAGCTATATTACTAAAGTAGTTGCATAACATGAAAGAAAGATTCTGGTAAAGGCATTCAAAAACAATTGAAACGTGAAAGATGAAAAAAAGAAACAATTTCTAAATTTTCCGTAAGTACATAAATGCACTCAACAAAGAAGAGTACTAAAATATTCTGATGGATGATGGGAGCAAATTGAATAAGAGCTGATCAGTGATCTGCCAAATCAACTTCTTTAAAATACCCAATAGAGCCATAAATGAATACTAAATTATATATGTATCATCGCCTTATGAGTTCCTGGAACATTTCTTTTCAGGAAACATAAAAATCTAAAGGGAAAAAAGAAAACAAAAAAAGTGGAGTGTTACACGTCCGAAGAATAATCATCTAGACAGAAGAAACAGAATAAAGCAACTTACACTGTCTCTTCCCAATGCTGCATAGTGCTGTAAACCATTGCATGAACCATCCTAAAAATTATTGAGCTCTGAATTAATAATATATTCCCAAAGAAAAAAAATACTAAATAAAGAATCATTGGTATAAAAATGTCTATTCGAGAAAGGTAAAGAAATGATTGGAAAGGTATCAAAGATAGAGAACTATGCAAGAAAAACTATCAATAAGACCCAAGTATAAGGAGAATTCTTTTTTTTTTTAATCAACATTACGTTATGGAACCTTTTAGTTTTAGAAGAAATGGAAAAAGCATAAGATGCAGATAGGTCAGTATAACATGTCCCATTTAAAGTGGCAAAACTTCAAAAGAGATGCAGCACATGATTACAAACAACGAATTAATAGTTAGTAACTTCCGATGTGACGTACATGATGACATGACGATATGTGATGACTTCTTTAAGAATATTTAGACCAAAAGTCAATCCAAATGGATGGATCCTAAATGAGTGTAAACTTTAAATCCCACTGACATCTGGATTTACTAGAAATTGGATCTATTAGCTTGATTACTTTCACATAATCATGCGAATCATCAAAATTTAAAAAGAGAAGGTTATGATGGTAGCTCTGACAAATCCTCCAGCATCTAATAGCAATAGCATATTTAGTCACAAAACTTGTAACAACAATTTTTTGTTAAATCACCATCTATCACAGAAGCTTATACCGACAAGATATGAAAAATTTAATCATTTAATTAGTATTTTAACAGTTCACCTCACATGTGGGCTCAAATGTTCTCTCATTAAGTAAAGCTCAACATATAGAATATTCAACTTAATTTTTTTTTTTTTTAATAAGTAATAAGCCAATCTCATTAAAAGTGTAAGGCCACCTAAATGCACATGAAGAACACACAAGGAAACACTTAAATAGGGAAGCAAAACGTACAAGAAAGTCACTACAACTAAGCAACAACGGAGAAAGAATATTCAACTCAAATGGAAGATATAACGTGGAGTTAGAGTTTGAACTCAGGACTACTCTGATACCAACTTGAATCACCATTTGTCCCCAAAATTCGAGCTTTTGGGACAAGTGGTGATTTAACAATTTTCTTGGGGTCTAGCAAAAAGAATAACAAATAGGCTAAGAACTTTGTTCCCTACCAAGTCCTGACAAGCTCTATAATTATAAGGATTAAGTTAATTTGCAGAGATAAAGCCACTAATTATAAAACAAGTACATAAATATTTGCATTCTGAATAAATTTGCATAAGCTAGGGTGCTTTTTTTTTTTCACTACTTTAAGGCTTCTGATGAAGAATTCACCTGATGAATTGGCTAGTGTGAGATGATGGTATGCGGTGATGAGCTTCTTAAGGCTTCTGAAAGATTAATACAAGCAGCTATGAACTGAAAAGGATCTTCCACTGTTAACCACCACCGGTTTCCATTAATAGGGTTGTCTGCTGAATCAAATATATCACGAAGATGATTATCAACAAATGCTAGACGTCCATCATGTGAAAGCTTCTCAACACCGCCTGAATACAGATTTGCTAAATGTATCTTCAGCCAGTGTAAGCCAGACTTCCCTAACGGTCGCCCTTCGGCAAACTCAAGTATTCCTTGACATAGATCAGAACTCAAATGATTCAAATGTGGGTGCATTGGATATGCTCGGCCACGGAAATCAAGATTGTGGGGATAATAAAAGCCTTCTTCATCTCTCATTTTTTGAGCCACCTATATGAATATGAGTTTGGTCATATCAATACTCACAAAAGGGAAAGCATAAGTGTGAACACAATTCTTCCAGCCAAAGTCTAGACAGGGTGTTATATGGTAAAATTGCATTTATGTGAAGTACTCAAAATCGTTTATACATAGCAATTTTTTTTTCTTTTTCTTTTGGAGGTAACATATGAAAGATCAGGAGTTCACTAGTTTAGCGAGTGGATCAATGGACTTCTCAATGTTACAAGACAAATGCCAGAAGTTTATTTGATAATCTCAGATGTAAGAACTGGAGATCTTACAGAAAGCTTAAGTTCAGTATCACATCGTTGAGCATGCCTCTCTAGATTAATCTACTTTGCCTTTCTCAAATTCCATTTCCATTCCTGAATTTCTGTTAAATCCTCTGAGGATGGTTTCTCTAGTATAGGAACCTACAAGCAAATGAGGAATAAATACAGGCCAGATGAATCATTTAATTAAAAGATGTTCCACAAGATACCTACTATAATGAGCTGTAAAAATTACCCACCAAAAGAAATTCTTCATTCAAGCCGGGTCAGTTTTACCACAAAGGGAATGGATGGAATGATCCTTAGTCAATAGCATTTCTTGTGGGTTGCCTCAACACAAGGCGGACATGTGAGGGGGTGTCATTTTATAATATCATGGATCATTCAATGAAGTTAGTGTTGAGAAGAATATCCAAGAAATGGGAGCCATCATTTGGTGGGTTCTGGAACCCACATCTGCGAAAACACTAGTAATATTGATGCAACCACAATATTCTTACAATCGCATTTTTTAAAGCAAAAGCAAAGGTGAGGCATCTCAGATTTTATAATTGACAATATAAAAAATAGAATGACTTCACTCACTAAATTCAACAAAGAACATTTGGACTTATTGTTAAGAATAAGCAGCTCAACACTGCAACAATAGGACTAATAATATAGAAAGAATTAAAAATAACAAAACGCTCGCCTAATACAACTAACAATATCACCTACACTTGCCTTGTGGAGCGAACTGAAAAGAAGGAAAGCTTAAATCCTCAAATATTGCCCAACCAACAGCCAGAAAACAAATAATTAAAAGCAAAACACTTTGACCGAACCAGATTGGTAAAGGAAACTTTCCACCAAAGCTAAAGGAAACTAAAACATCGAGTAAGTGCAGATAAAGCCAAAAATTCATTGTCAGTCAAAAAAAAAAGAAAGAAGAAGAAAATAAAATGGAATCAACTAGTTGAGATAAATTGCTAGAGAGAAACTCGCTGCAAGTAAAAATTTGTTGCTGAAGCCACTGTGCTCTCCTCTCTCTCAACTCAATCCAATAAAGCTTTCTTTGGCTCTCACCATTTATTGACAGGAAAAAATAATTTGGGGGTTTTTGGTAGTTAATAATGGTTGGCTCTAAAATAATCGTGGTTGACTTCAAACCACAAACAAATATATAATAGAGGAGCAGTCAACAAAAGGTTTGCCTAGTATGGATACATGGGAAAAATGAATGCGCCATGTCAAAGTATGCCTTTCAGGAGTCTGGAGGGAATATTATTGCCTAGGTGCAATCAATCTATGCCATAAGGCTTATTGGTTGCACCTCATTTTAGAGCATGCCATGAAAACCCTTATTTCAACAATGCTTACGATATAGTAATGCAAAAGTAGAATGCAAATGGTATGTTTGGAAAAAAAAAAAGAGATAGTATATTGCTCAAATGTTAAACTTCATAAGGTTCTCACATCTTCACAATCGACCAAGCCAGCAATATTGCCTCCTCTAGCCCAAATGCATTCAACTACGTTAAGAACTCTTCTATTTACTCTCCATTTGGTGTTGCCAAGCATATCCAGGGCCTGTATGTTCAAAACCGAATCAGCATAAAAGCAACTCCTAGGGTAAAGAAGCACCAGCAATCGGATCCAAACTGTGATCAATCACAATGAAAGAGAGTTCTGCATTTAGAAACTAATGCAAGGTGTTGGACACAGCACCCAAAAATCTATACATTAGGATATGTCTAAATATAAACTGCCTTTGTGTATTTTATATGTACTTAGATATGATTCACTGGCTAATCATATAGAAAAACCATAGAGAGTAAAACAAAGATGAAAAATAGTTAGTTAAAAAATTTGTTACAAAAAAAGGGAAAAACAGATAATTAAAATGCAATTCTCACAAGTAAAAGTACCACCCTCGTTCAATGTTTGCATCAACAAAACACGATTTTTAAATCTTCAAGGCTAAGTTTAATGTGAAGTTTCAAAGATCAAAGGGAGTGAAGAAACAAAAATGGATCTATAAAAAAATGGAAACAAGGAAAAAACAACCAAAAAGCGAACCAACATCTTTGGCCTTGACCTAGTACCACGAGAAAAATATGAAAATACACAAATAAGAGTACTTTAAATATTTTGCACCTCAAAAACCTTTTGCATCTGTTTCACGGGAACAATCTTAACTGCATCCTGCTGCTTCCTGGATCCATGAGTACGCATGACATAAGAAGGTAGGAACAAGTGCCCAGCCTTGTCATACCTGGAGGGAATTTCACAAAGAATTTTGAAAAATAAGCTAGCAAAAATATTAAAAGAATTCTGGGTAGCGGGCTGCAGCCAGTTTTTCCCTTCTATTTGAAGTCATTCATTATGTTCCAACAAATAGATTTCCACTTTTATAAAGCATACCCAACAAAGAGCCTTTTTAGGAGAAATTTCCAACATTAAAATTACTTATTCTATCTATATCATACCCTTTCCATTTTTTTGGAGGTACCAACATGGGCACATAAGGAATCAACATATGCTTAGCCTGCATAGAAACAAGACATTAAATAATGATCAGGTAGCAGAAGTTAAAAGTAAAGACGTCCGCAATTTATATCGCATACTTGGAACCTCTACAGGTTATCAGTGTGGGGTCGAATCACACTAATCCAAAAATTTAATTAATTTCAATTAAAAATCAGGTTTGACAGTAGTACCATGGCTAATATGCACTAGAGTAAAAGATGAAAAATTCAACTCAGAAATTTCATGTAATTTTTCAGCACAACCACTAGAAAGTAAAGAAATGACAAATGATAAAGTCCTTTCAAGTGTAATATCTTGGACAAGATATTAGCAGATATATAGAAGCAGGTAATATTAAGCCAATGTGTTTACCTATAAATAGGTTTTCAAGATCAGATTTCTTTAGGCAAAACAAATGGGTGAGATCACAGTTTGACATTGCATTTTTTCCATATTCCAAGCCAGAGAACTCACAATACATTTAATTGACTTCATAATGCCAATTAATTTCAATTGCACCAAACAGATAACATCAAAACAAAAAGAGATGTCTTAACTTACAGTTTTATCATGCCCCATAACCACTTTTAGAAACTGGTTTATAGAAGTTTCTTGCAAACCAATTTGTAGGAAATTTATGTCCCTTGAAAAATAAAAATAAAAAATTGATTTTCGCTGCCGCGTCATCTCAATAGCATGGCAGTCGTTTAGCAATATACTACATAGTATTACTCATAGAACAATTTTGTAATCCATATAATCCCAAGATTCATAGAAAGTAACTTTTAGAGCGACAAGCATGTTGTGTATATAACAAGAACGTGTATCTAGGAAAGATGTGTTGTGCGTACAATTATGACATAGCATTCTCAACCAACCTTTGGATGAGTCTGGTTAAAAAAAAAATTTAAGAGCAGATTGAAACTGTCACGTTAACATTGTGGACTAGTTGAAAGGTATGTAATATTACTCTTTTTTATCATCTAAATTGTTTTTGCATGGTGCCCCCCACAAGCATTTCTCCCTCCTTGTTGGTATGACAGAAAATTAGACGATCTCTGTAAATATATATTTTCTAAATTAACTATTTGAGGTTTCCGCATATCTGTACTTAAGATATATTCGGATACACTTGCCATATATTCAAAACCCATGAATAGAGAAATAAAATCGCTCCTCCTAAATACAATCCCCTGCATAGAGAATAAATTTGCAGTCTTTTATTAGTTATTTTACTATTTTGAATTGCCGTTAGGAGGAGCTTTAGGAAGAGTTAGTTTCCTTATTTAAGGCAAAAAACCGTTTCTTCTAGTTGTATATATATATGATTGATTTGTAGAGGATCATCATATATACTCTCTTTTATCAATTGTATACAAAATTTGCAAGATGGTGAAGTTTGTCAACTCATGGGCTGCTGCATTTCTCATACTTGTTCTTTTGCAGCAATCCTTGAAGGAGATTGGAGCAGATTTAATATCAGACACGTGTGCAAAAATAGACAGAGTTGCTGTGTGCAAGAAGTATTTGAGAAGGGACCCACGTGATACTAGTGCAAAAGATGTCATAGGGCTGACACGTGTCACGTATGATTTTGTGCTGTCTAGTGCCCAAGGCACTCTTGCACAAGTGAAGGACTTGCTCAATGGGGCCCCTGATCCTTCTCTTAGAAGTTACCTTAGCATATGCTCTGATTTTTATAGCAAAATTGTCTCTGATAGCGTACCTACTGCCATCAGAAATTGTGATTCGAAATCTTAGAAAAAAGCTGCAGCTCTTATGAGTGATTGCATGTTCCAAGTACAAAAGTGTGAAACTTCATTCAGCACTGGAGCTGAGGTTCGTAAATCACCATTAACCGACAAGAACAATGTGGTTGTTGACCTAAGTGACATAGCCATGTATCTCACAACCAGCTTGGCTGGGTCGAGCTAAAATGTAAGAGATGTGTTTGGTGTCATTCTTTTATATATCTTTTGTCAATCTCATTTTTAAATCTACCATTAAATATGTAGGTTCCTCTTGTACGGAGGTGGACAAAAAATGTTCAGAGAATAAAAACAAACATTTCTCAAAATGTAATAATAAAATAGTTATTTTTGTAAGCTTTATACTATGTTCTATGGTATACAAAATATGTGATACACACAATTCAAAATGGAACAAAAGAAAGAAGTAGAGAAAGAAATACTAGTGAAATCGCCATTGTGTGTCCATTCGAATAACAAAACTCAAGAACAAGAAGAAGATGATCTGAAGGGCAGCCTGTGCAAAGAGTCAAATAGCCTTTAGAAATAAAGAGAAAAAAAGAGGAAAAACATTAGCTCCAACCAGTCTAACCTAATCTGTCAATGAGATTATCCATTGAGTGTTTTTAGCAACATGTAAAAAGGCAAAAGACCATCATTACCTTTAGGGATAACTCTTGTCCTTTGTAACAGGAAGATCCAATCAAAGAATTTAAAAATTTGCAAAAACAAATATAGTACTACTATGCAAAGAAGAAATGACTGGATAATGCAATAGAAAGTGGATCAAGATTCTAGAAAGACATGATAACCTCTGTTTACAGAGAAGATGTGATCTTCAATAGTGAAGATTGGCAACAAAGGTTTGAATACCCCACAAGCATCTCTCATCCTTTATTGAAATTACAAGTGTTTCGAATATTTTCTAAACTATTTGCAGAATGAGTGAATCAATAGAATGTCGTATATGCTTCTTAGCTCTTCTTGTCCATTGATTGGACCTTCATTTCTATTAGTGAAGACTAGCATATTTTGTTATTTCCAACTTCATGTTTTTCCGAAATCCCAAACTTCTCAAACCTTTTATCATGAGGTATATTTGACCCAACATCATCTGCTCTGAAGTGCTCAAGATTACCATCCCCCAAAAGATTTGTCACTGATTAATATTTCTCAGGAGGGAGGAAATCCTCTGGAGAAAGATGTGCCAACAGATTTATCCATTGTGTTCATCATATGCTGCTCTCTTTTCTTGTGCATGTTCGGGTTTCATATCATGTAAATGTGTTAGCGTTCATGGTTTCAACAGGTCAATTTGTCTTTTCTGAGCAGCTGTAGTGGTCTCCCTCTTAAGTCTCAAAATACTTAAATGGAGCAAGCAATTAGAACATATGTTCCCACAAAAACATAGAGAATAGCAAGCATATCTACAAGCCTTCACCACCATATATAATCAACATTGGCTTGGTCTTGGACACATACTTCTGCAAGTTCAGTTTACACTGTTTTTGATGAACTGAATAAAGGAGTAGTCCCATTGGTGAGGGCATTTCTATTGCAAGACTGACATTACAACCACAATATGGCGGCTGGTAAATTTCCTTGCCCAATTCGTATCTGCAAGTGAGCAGATTAAATTTGGTGTATAGACATTCATACATCATATGTATGTTCCCACAAAAACATGCGCGCGCACACATGCACATAGACAAACTGTGGAGTTTCAGACAGGTGGTGGTCTCCAGGTGTCGATTTCCCTTGTATCTGGATGATCATGAAGGTCTTCCATGAAATTAATTAGTTTAGGATCAATTCTAGTATAGAAATTTGAACAAGATCAAAGCACAAAGAGAGAGAGAGAAAAGTTCCATTACATGGAGAGTGAAAAATGTTAAATCACTATTTATCCAAAAAGCTTAAGCTTTTTTAAGAAATGATTGACTTAATCATTTAATTAATATTATAACACTCTCCCTTACGCGTGGGCTCAAACTCCCTCTTAATAAGTGAGGTCCAACACATGAAATATTTAATTGAAAATCGAGGGTGAATTGACGGAGACAATGTTTGAACTCAAAACCTTTGCTCTGATACCATGTTAAATTACAACTTATTCCAAATGTTAAGCTTTTTTAAGAAATGATTAATTTAATCATTTAATTAATATTCTAACAAAAATACAATACTGAGTACATTTGTACAGAATATTGGTGATAATTTATCACATAGCTCAAGCTCTAGAAATGTTGTGGGCGAACAAAGGTTGGATCTGTTTAGAGAGTATCATTGTTTCTTCATTTGGAACTTTGTTATGTAAGCCAATGCACTTAAGTCGTCCTCAGGGTCACTTGTTTAATACAATCCTCTTACACAATGTATCATTGAAGAAAAAAAAGAAGCCTGTAAGCTTTATAATCCTGTCTCTTTAATGCTTATCAAAAGAAAAATCATGTCTCCTGAATGCAATCTATCCTTTGTCAAGTCATGTTGGACACAATCTGTTTTACCTGTATGGTTATCAAGCTTTTTGTAAAGGTTGCATTAGAATGGATCTTTTCAACAATAAAATCGAGTGCTAATATAGTGGGTCCGTGAAGCATCATGCCACTATTTGATACTTGCCTTCCACAGAACCCAAAAGCAGATAATTTTGCATATATGAAGAGAAGATGTACTACAATTGTCAAAAGGATAACTTTTGTAAACTGATAAATTAATTTTGGAACTGATAAAATTTGAGAGTGCCTTTATTGTAGAGCACATATAAGTTTCATGGGGAGATTGCAGAGTGGCCTACTCAACTGCATTGCTATGCAAAAGATGTACATTCTAAAGAAGACTGGATTAGAAAAGAAAGAACCACAAAAATTTTCAGTGGATATGTTGATACCAGGACTATCGACCGAATTTCTTTTCACTTCTTTCTAGTTTATAGTTCTGAAGAAAGAGATACTAAACATAAAATTTGAGAAAAGATTCCGTTCAGTGATGTGCAATACAACTATTTTCATTGGTATGAAACAAAAAATACACTATACTGTTTGAAAAACAAAGCACTCTCCAAATACAGAAAGGTATATATGTTACTTACAACCTATATCTCAAGTTCAAAAGAAAAACATGTCCATGAAAGAAATTTTATATGAAAGTCAATCAAATCAAATCAAATCCAAAAACTTAAAACTGTTTGTTCACACCATTGGTTGGAAAGATCAAAGATACTCTTACTCGATCCTTTGTGTCAAGCATGTTTGCAATGACATGTGAAAGTTTTCATCTGAATGGTGCGAATTGATTTCTTAAAGCCAGAAGTATAGCATTGCCTGTCCACAAAAATTGGCCATGTTATCAAACTTTTGAGTTCAGGGTGAGCATAAGAATGAAGATATCAGGAATCCAACACACAATTGGAAATAAAACACAAGAAAGAGGTTCATACCTCAGCAAGAGGATCTAGGGACTGTGCATCTTGTGGAGGGGGTTTCTTAGTTCTCCAACTTCTTAACTCTGTTTGTATTGTATTAATTTGCTCACGTATCTCCTTTAACAAATTCAACTCCTCTTCCCCTACCTCACTAATTTCTTGCCTGGGATAATTTCTCTCTCTCTCAAGCCGCTCAATTCTTTGACACAACTGTTGAATCTTTTCTTGAGATTCAGCAACACTTGTTGTCGAGTGAACAAGAGCTACATTGCAGTCAACACTTACTTCACTTCTTGATTTAGATAATTTGTTATCATAGTTTGCACAAGGCAACATTTTCTTTGTCCAGTCTGTTTCATCTTTAAAATGCAACCCAAAGGTATTCTCAAAGACCAAATCTGGCTTTCCTAGCCTGTTCTCACCTTCCAAAATCAACTTATTCCTTTCTCTCTTTTGACATTCGTGTGCTTTACAAATATCATTACTTTGAGGGACTTCAAAAATATCCTGTACAGTTGAGGAGCAAGAAGAATTAACGATTGCCACCCTTTCCTGTATATTTTCTTGAAATTTAACTTGCTCCAAATTAGTAATAATTTCTCCACTTGTCGGTTCACGTAATTTTTCAATGCTTACTTGTGGAAGTAATGAGCAAGGCATTGACTCACCCTTCAAGTTTACAGAATTATCTCTACCAGAAACTTTACAATCCGATATCTCTTTTACTCGTTCATCTAGCTTTCTGATCTTATTCCAGTATGAATCAAAGGTTCCACCAGCAGAATTTCCTGATTTCTTCTCAAAATCCAAGTTTTGAACATTAACTTCCTGTTCTGTTTTTTGCTTCACTATTTTTGGAATCAAATCTGACATGGGGATAGGGGATAATTCTCTTTCTAAATTACTTTTCTTCTGATGGGGATCTTTGAGTTGAATTGGAGGCAGAGAGCTCAATCTTCTTACATTGCCACTACCACCCATTTCCACCTTGCATGAATCACTTCTTTGCAAAAGCAGATTCTCTGGAAATCTACTGTCATTGGCACCCAAATCACTACAACCCATGCTAAGAAATTTGCACCTATAAGCCTGAACTTGAAACTCCAGAGATGCAATTTCCATTTCTTTTTGATAGATAAGGTCTTCAAAAATAAAAAGAGAATTCTCGGCATGACACATCTTTTCTTCTGCCATTCTCTTATATTGATTTGCTTCCATCTGCACAGCAGCCTTCTCTCCTTGCAAACGCAGTATCATGGATAAAGTTTCACTAGCTGCAGAAGCAGAGGCTTCTCTTTCCTCATCCAACTCGCTGTACAGTTTTTGGAGAAGTTGTTGTTGAGCTTGAAGAGTTTCCTTTAGAGCTATAATATCAGTTTCTGACATTGTAGAACACATGCTTTCAGCCATGGCTCAGTTGATAGGCTGTAGAAGTTAGTTCTGAGCACAAAAGAACCAAAGTATTCCATCAGCATCACTAACATGCTAAGAATTATCTTTCTACAAAACTAGGGATCAATTTTTCGAAACTAGATTGATAAGTTGGCAAACATGATTCTGCAAGTGAACACGCACATATTTGAAGCTTAATCCTCTCCTCTCCCTTAAAACTCCCAAAGAAGTTTTCAAAACTATGTTAAAAATTTTTGTTTTTGTCTTTTGTTTTCCGTTTCTCATAATGAAAACATTAGCAAAAAATCCAAAACACAAAACTTATAAAAATTTAGAAAAAAAAAAAAAAAAACACCATTCAAAACACATTAACAAACATAAGGTTTTATCCAAAACACAAATTACTTCTAAAAATAGAAAAACAGTATCAAATATTTTTCAAACCAAAAATAAAAACACCATTCAAAACACATTAACAAGCATAACATTTTAACCAAAACACAAATTACTTCTGAAAATAGAAAAACAGTTTTCACATTTATATTATGTACATCAAACACTTTTTCAAACCAAAAATAAAAAGCACCCTTCAAAACATATTAACAAACATAAGGTTTCTTGTTTGGTCGTGCATGCGCACGCACACACACAAAACAAGTTTTTAGAGACTGTTTGAATGATATATACTTTCAGAAGAGTTTTTCCCGAAAAATTCGACTATAACTCCAGAGAAAAGTTTTCCTAAGGGGAAAAAGACAAAAAACAATATGGGCCTGGTTCTGAAAAATCATTCTTTTGGAAGCAGACTGTCCTTTGATAACATGAAAATGGTACTTTATGCTGACTTATATTTCCGGTTTGGAAAGACAAAAGCGCTAGTAATTACTTCAAAATTACTTCTGGTTCATTAAAGAGGGCCAATATTCCCAGAAAATTGACTAAAGGGACAAAATGCATTAATCGAGAGGGCTTCGAGAAAAAGATAATGAAAGCTATGCAAATATCACATACATATATAAGCACAAAAAGCAAAAGAAAAAGAGAGAAGGAAACCCAGAAAGGCAGGTGACTTTACCTGGTTGTTGTGTACAGGGTGATCAAATCAAATATGATTCTCAGAGCAAGACCCAAGTGATGAAAAATCCTCTGTGACTCTTTCTTGAGAACAAATAAACAAACATCAACAATATGTCAATGCACAAGTCAGACAGAACCCAAAAGCCTCTGTGACTCTTTCTTGAGAACAAATCAACAAACACCAACAATATGTCAATGCACAAGTCAGACAGAACCCAACCACCCTGTCTGCTTCACAACCCAGAAGAGCATAAACTCAAATAAGAACAACCCAAATGTGGTTCTAGGAAGATACATGAAACATATTCTTGCAATTCTAATAAGGAAAGAGAGTTAAAACTTGAACCCAATTCCAAATCACACCCAATCCCAAATTGATCAAAAATAGCAGGTTTATCAATGCTAATTCTCTCTCTTCCAAGACTCGAGTGATAAAAAAATCCTCTGTGACTCTTTCTTGAGAACAAATCAAGCAAGACAAACAATGTGTCAGTGCACATGTCAGACAGAACCCAACCACCTTGTCTTTTCTGCTTCACAACCCAGAACAGCACAAACTCAAATAAGAACAACCCTGTGCGGTTTCTAGGAAGCTACATGAAACTTACTCATGCAACTCTAACAAGGGAAAGAGAGTAAAAACTTGAACCCAATTTCCAAATCACACCCAATGCCAAATTGATCAAAAATAGCAGGCCCATCAATGCAAATTCCTCTCTCCTTTCCAAGATTCCAGACTCTTGCCCAAGAGGGTCCCTCTGGAGAGCAACAAAAAAGGTTTCAAGAACCAGACTCTTGCTTCTCTCTAACACAAAGGTTTTGCTTTTCTTACAATTAGAAGATTGGATATTAGGAAAAATCTCCAACAAAAGTAGCCAAGTACAAGGTGCAAAACTGCATCATCGCTTACCAAATAATAAAGCAGGGGATAAATGGAATGATTCTGCCAAAGCCATGTGTATTCTAGCCAATGGGGATGTTGGTCAAAAGAGCAAAACGAGGTCGTTTCTTGTGCTCCTGAATTGTTTAGTAGGCAAAAACTAAAAAGATCTCTAAACACGCTCATAACATATCAAATTAATCATCACCATCTGGGCCCACCTCCTCCTTTTTTGCCGCAAACGGGACTTGAAGTTTTTCAAAAGGTCGGTAGTGGCGAATGCAACGGCTAGAATATGGCCCAGTGGCGTGTAACGTGGGGTCAGTGGGGCCCGCGTTTTGCCGACCATTTAATCTACAAACTCATTGTTTTTGGTCAACTCCCAAATTTTTTTCTGACCTTTATTTGAGTGTATATATAAGGGAATCCTACGTGAATCCTCCCCGGTGTTGAGCTGGCATGCCCGAGCGTGTAGAGGGAGGGTTCCGATGGGCTACCTCTTCGCGCAGGGAGTGTTATATCGAAATTCTCTGTCAATTGGCTGTTTGAGTTGACCGTAATTCAGACAGCCAATTATAGGAAATTTGGGTCGTTTTGCTATGCAGTAATGTCATTTTTTTATAGAATTTGTGGATACAAAATTAGTGAGTTAAGATTAAAGAGACTAACGACTCATTTAATTAAATATATTAAATTAAAATTGACCGTTATACTCATGTTTTAATACAACTCAAATTTAACATATAAACACGAATTGTCACATTTATTAAGGGATCAAGCTTACATGTTGTAGTTATATACCGTAAAAAAATCAAAAGTCTAAATTATGTGCAAAAACTACAGCATGCATCTGGACTTTTAATTTTTTTTACAGCATACTTGATGTAGTTTTTATTACAGCGTATAAGCTAAATCTTTTATTATGTATATGCCAATGAGTAGTGATAGAAATTGTTTTTCTTGGGTTTTTTTTGTTTTTTTGTTTTTTCCTCAGATGCATCCGGACGGGCAGTTTAGAGGCAGCAGAAGCATCCAATCGAAATTCGTAGGTCCCAAGATTAATAAATTTTTATTTTTTTTAAAAAAAGGAAAAAAGTGTTTCTAGCATTATTCATATGCCAATTTGCTTGAAAAACAGATGCGATGTAGGTTTTTTTAAAAAAAAACAAAAGAAAAAAAGGTTGGTTCTTTAGTTTTTAAAAATATAAAGATAACTTAAGGATTTTGTCTTGAAAATTATAAACATTTTTCTTGTACGCCTCAACTTCAATCTTTTTTTTTTTTAATGACAAATACAGATACGATGTAGCATTTTTTTTTTGTTTATTTGAAAAAATAGTTGTTCTTAAAGTTTTTAAAATATAAAAATAACTTAAGGATTTTGTCTTGAAAATTATAAACATTTTTCTTGTACACCTCTTCTTCTTCTACATTATCCATTTATTTTATGACAAATACAGATACGATTTAGCTTCTTTTTTTTTTTTGAAAAAAAAAAATTGGTTCTTAGTTTTTAAAAATATAAAAATAACTTAAGGATATTGTCTTGAAAATCGTATACATTTTTCTTGTACGCCTATTCTTCTGCATTATCCTTTGTCTTTTATGACAAGAGTGTTTGGAGTTTCATCTTAATCCCAATTAATATCTAAACATATGTAGTTCCTCGTCCCATAAAATTAATGAAATATTAAGGAAATTATTATGCAATTAAATTTTTGAAGAAAAATGTTAACATGTCAAAAGTTGTAAAAAAGTTATAGAGTAATACTACATTTCTAACTTTATTGTCTAACTTCATCCTACTTTATATATGTGGATAAAAATGAGCCCTATATACAAAGTTTTTTAAAGTTGAATGAAGTTGGACAATAAAGTTGAAAATGTAACATTTCTCAAAGTTATATGTGCGCCATTATTTTTTTGCCATGTAACACTCATTTTTTCTCTTACCATGCAGATTCGAATTAGCCACAATTAGTTGTTCTCTATTGAGCCTTCATGTTTGGGTAGGAGAACTTTATTAGGGCCATCTCTCAATTAGCTATTTCGAATTAACTGTAATCTTGTCCCTTGCTCTAAAAATTAGAATTGTATTTGCCAATTTCAAAAATTTGCTTGAAATGCAATTTCAAAAAATGGATAATGTATCTGCCAATTTGCTTGAAATACAGATACGATGTAGCATTTATTTATTTATTTTTTTTTTGAAAAATGTTGGCTCTTAAGTTTTTTAAAATATAAAAATAACTTAAGGATTTTTGTCTTGAAAATTATTATCCTTTTTTTTTAAAAAAAAATAATGGTTTTTTTTTCCTTTTTTTTTTTTTTTTTTTTTTTTTTTATTTTTTTATATTTATGATGAGTGTTTGGAGTTTCATGAATTCCAAATAATATCCACATATGTAGTTCCTCGTCCCAGATGCATCGAAAAATTAGTGAATTATGTTGCTCGCATGCCCCTACGTGAAAGAACTACAACATATGTGCTGCTGTAGTTTTTTTATTGCACTTAAGCCAAATCTTTGCATAAACGAGGGCATCGATGGGTTCCTCCTCTATCCAAATAAGTGAGTTTTATTAAAATCCTCTCTTAATTATTTGTCTGAATTAACTGCAATTTGGTCAAGCAAGGAATCCGGTCCCTTATTCTACGAAATAGGATCCTCTCCATTTCAAATGAAATTGATAGTATTTATTTCATTGTCATAATTGAAAATTGGTGCATCTAATGGCGTACAAGATGTCAATTTTAACACTTTTTTAAAAAAAATTAAATGATATAGCATCATGTACATCATTAAATGCACTAACTTTAAATTCTGATTATAAAAACAATCATATCCATTTCAAATAAATTGAAAAAGAACCTTATACAACTTGAGATTTGCGGACTCTCAATTTATAGTTTGGGCTTAATAGAGACACGATATTGTTAACTTGCTAAAACTAAAGGTATATGTGATTTAAATACTTAGGCTTCGTGTGGCGACCCCTCTTGGATTTTCCAAAAACCCATAGGGCCGTCTCAATTTATTGAGACATTTCCTTTTAATTTCTGTTTACCTACACTAATTAGGTTGGTTCGAGGCTTATTGTTAGGCTGCCCACCCTTTAAGTTTCGTCCCCTCCCCTAATTCCTTCTTGTATTTTCAGAAAATAAATAAATAAATAAATAAATACTTAGGCTTCGTTTTTTTGACGTAAATATTTTTTTTGTATTTTTTTTTGTATTTGGTGCGACCGAAAAATGATAGTTAAATCGAAATAAAAAATCGATTTAACCGAAAAAAGCTTATTTAGTTTTGGAAAATAGTTTTCGTTTTTGAATTTCGTAAACCAATTTCCAAATTTAAGCTTCTCTTCTCAAATTGCCGAATCATCACCGGACCACCATTAAAGGTTGTTGGAAGTTGCTGACCTCATTTTCAGCACAAACTAAATGCCAAAAAATATTTTTGAAGAAATTATTTTTAAAAAAAAAAATGATTTTGTTGAAAATATTTTTTGATGAAAACATTTACTAAACAAATGAAACATTAGTGTACAGGCTGGGCCAAATTTCGGCCCGAGCATTTTGTTTACTTTAGATGACAGACAGAGCATTTTGTTGCTTCTTCATGTCCTGCATCAGCACTTTCCCTTTTCTTTTCCCTTATGGACTTATTCGACCTATTAGGCTATTACCCACCTTACGGACCAGAAAAACGAGTCTAATCCGGACAAGATCTTCTCCATGTAAAATGAGAAGAAGTGAATCCTATTTATTTATCTTATGGTCAGATATATAATAAACGAGAAGATGATTTTCCATCCTTGAGGGAATACAATGATTACTTGGAGGAAGTGGAAGACATGAGTAAGTTCATAAGTTGTCCTTATTGAAACTCAGAATGTAAGAGTGTTTATTTTGACAAAAAGAAAATGATTCTGTATCAGCATTTAATTTGATTGAAGGAATTGATGTCCCCGCTATTGAAGCAAAAATTGCACAGTACCAGGAAGAAAATCCTGAACAAATAATGATAAATAGAGCTCGGAAGGTACTTGGGAAAAATATAATGTTTCTGCCCCTAACTTCTGCCACTTTAATCCCACACAAGTGGCTGAGATTTGCATTTATGCTTTTCAATTAATGCCACAGAGAAAGAACAATTATACGATTTCCTAATGCTAGCGGTTGGTAAATTTGGTCATTCTTCCCAAATATTTACATAAAGGTTACTAATTCTCGTGATATTAATCAACAGGCTGAAGAATTTGCAGCAGCTCTGGCTGCTAGCAAGGGACATCATGCTCAGAATGATACTGATGGGGTGAGAATGAGATTAGTTTTGATAAATATCAAACTTGTCTTGAATCATTGCTTATTGTGTCAATCTCAGAAAGACTCAGAATTGACTGTCATATATAAATTAACTAGAAGCATCTGGCCGATATTGAATTGACTGTGATGATTGCTTCCAATATTTCATATATTAAAATTTGACTGTATCATTGGCTGTAACCAGAGTAAATCATGTAATTCACTTATTAATTGACAGGGAACACAAGAAAGAAAGAAAAAAAAAATCAGTAGGCAAACTTGGGATCCTTAATTTGTTGTAAACTTTAGACAAAAATGTGCATGTTTGTGACTTTTGCTTTTTCAATCCTTGCTTTACTGGGCACGGCAATCACATTTTAATTTTCTAGTTGCAAACTTTTGAGCATAGGTTAAATTTTATGAACGCTTTTTCAAGCCTAGAGAATGGCTAAAAGAGGATAGTCTCTAAGCCACCCCTTCTAGGAAACCACTTAGTTGGAACCAACATTGGTTGATGAACACTTTTTTATTGATGTTATGCAACGTCACTAGTTCCAACTGTATAGCATGTCTTTTGGAATGAGCCCATTTATGAAGCAATTTATTAGTATTTTATTATAACTTCAAATCATTAGGGCTGCATCTGGAATTTTAAATTTTGACTTAATTAGATAATTTTATGAGTTCCTTGTGTATGTGTTACTCCCAAGTTCAAAACTTATTTTGGTAAACCAACATTTTAGCTGTATGTTAAAACGTTAGAAATCTAATACCTTGAATGTGGCTATACAGTTCCTTTACATTGCATAATTACTTTTTCTACTCAAATTCTAAGTCGATACTTAATATAATCACATTCTTCTTGCTACTGCTATTTGGACTTCCAATAATTTAAAGAGATGTCCTTAAATGTTTCTTAAAGGACAGATCCATACTCTTTTGGAGCCTTTTAGCACTTCATCTTAAACCAAATAGGAGAGAAGGAAAAATATATTTAAGTGTTTTGAGGGCAAGCATTCAACTCTGAAAACATAAGCTTGTATACAGTATCATCATATTGTAATAATTACATTCAACCAGTAAATGATGTCGACTATGTACTATTTTATTTTGTTTAGAAGTGCACATGTTGGTGTGAAGTACATTTTAATTGTGTTCTGTTGACTACCACTGTGAACTAGTGGGATCAGTTTGTTGATCTAACTACTAATCGCACACTCTTGACTTGAGAAAATTAGAGACAATACAACTCGATTTGTTTGCTATTATGGTTTTAATCTCAAAAAGTATTTGTGGGGTGAAAGACACTGCCCACAACTTATTTGCTTTGTTACTTTGAACCTGTAATACATACTAAGAACCTGTAGAAGACTTATCTATGGATGTTTTAACTAGCCTTGACTGTTAGGCCTGGCAATGATGGATGTCTTTTGGCTTTCATCTTTGTTGAACCCCTTTTCTTTTATTGCTACGGGAATTTGGTGAATATGTATTTTTGGAATCTTGTTATCCACTGATTGAAGATCATAGGATGCCATAGAAGTTTAATGTGTAACATTGAGACTTAAACTGATTATAGATGCAATACTTACTGTAGCAATTGTCAATTTGCTTCTTTTTTTTTTTTTTTTTTTTAACCCTATTTTGAAGATTGAAGCCATGAACCATTTTCTTTTGGATGTTTCATGATGCTTTGAGTTTATTTTGTTGAATCACAATAATATTTCCAGCGTAAGAGAGAAGAAAACATACTGATAACTCATTTTCTTTATCTGCTGAGACAGGCTCCAAACCAAAGCTCTCAAACAGGATATGGTACCGGTGCCCAGGGACAATATGCACCTACATTTGCTGGAGGGCAGCCGTGACCGACAGGCATGGCCCAACAACCAATTCCTCTTGGAGGGGGATCTGACATGCATGGTTATCCCGTTGATGATAAAGAAATGATGAAGCTCCGAGCAGAGAGAAGGGGAAAGGCAGGAGGGTGGAGTGTAGAGCTTAGCAAGAGGAGGGCACTTGAAGAAGCATTTGGAAGCGTCTGGATTTGTTAGGACCATTTTTTTTCACTGTCTTTTATGTCACACAGGGTCCTCCATGTAAGGCAACAAAATTTTCTGTCAGGTTGTGGACACGGAAATCTTAATTACAACAAAATTTTTATTTTTATTTTTTTGTGCTCCCTCATTGAATGTAAATTACATATGATATGGGGGATAAATTATTTCTTGAAATGATATAGAGGCTTGTGACTTGGGATGTGCTCTCTACTTCAAACTCTACAATTAGTATAGGAGAATAGCAAATTCCACTTTGAACCTCTGTTAGGGATAGGTAAGACTGACTGGTGGATTCTCTACAATTTTTGGGTATTTTATTGTATAGAATTCTTTAAATTTCAACCATGGATTTCAAATTAAATGATTGAGATTTTAACATGACAACATTTCTCATTTTTACCAATCTAGTATTTATCACATAAGCATTTATCAGTATTTAGGATTTAAGAAATTCTACATAATAGAATATTTTAAAAATTCTAAACGATCTTAATTTGGTGCTTTTGACTAATTTATGTACAAGATTTTTAGCACATGCAACCAACAAACCAAAGACAAAGCAGGCTCGACTCTAATAATTTAAGTATCATAGAATTGTATAAACCCATCTTTAACCTCTATAATTAACCATGACACAATTAAAAAGAAAAATAAGGTACCCAAGAAAGGACAACGATTTCCTCAACTATAAAAATATCATGTGTTTTTTTGCATGTGAGAATTATGTGCTTTTTTTTAATTATAATGACAAAGTTAAAAAAATTTTATTAAAAAAGCATGTGATTACATATTCTATTGATTTGAATGAATTTTCTGCGACCTAGTTTATAGAAAAATTTTGTTGGACGAAAAAGAAGAAAATGTAGGAAGGACCCAAAAGAGTAATATATCCTTAAAAATATATTTTTGACTCCCTTAAGAATTTTTTTTTTTTAAATTTTGCCGAATAATTATTTCATAAGAATAATCATTCTATTTTGAGACCTATTTTACAAATCAAACAAGACTTAAAAGCGTAATGCTACACTTTGTATTCATTTATTACTTATTAACGACTCTACAATATGAGTCAAAATAGTAGAGCATTAATTGACCCAAAAAGATACAATGACCAATAAGAAAGCACATATCATATCAGCCACGGAAAAAAATATCCTTGGTCCTTTTCAGCCAACTTGGGCATTTGCTTTGTTTTGGGCTCTTCCAGCTCAGGCCTCAAGAGTATCGTGTAATAGCGGTTACTTTCATCCACTGCTTCAACCTCCATTATCTCTTAAGCCCCAAGGTCCTTTTCTGTCAAACAAGCGTTCTCAAACTGAACTTACACTTCATTTGCGCTCACGGAATATAGCAAATCCAGAACAGACTGATGGATGCACGAAACCTGTTTGTAAGTAGGTCTCTGTGAACCATGGCTTCACTTAAACTTTCCATTTCCTTTGATATATATGATTCAAAGAAGGTCAATGTAAACTCAGCTCAACTTTCGAATTTGTGCTCGGTTTCTTCGATTCTTAGCTGCATTTATGTAAGTAGAGCTTGTAAAATCAATTCAGTGAATAGGGTCAATCCCATTAAGGTCTCTCGGTTTGACACTGAATTGCCTGAAGTGACCGAATCTAATAAAGCTGATAACGACATTGTTTTGTCTCCAACTAAAGATTTGGTAAAGGAGAGCTTGATTGAGAAAAACCCGAGTTTTAAACGCCAAGTTGAAAAAAGGTTTCAGGGTACGGAGAAGGGGATTAAAAGGGAGGCGGGTTCGAAATTTAGGTACAAAAGGAATGGTGGTGAACGAGAAATAGAGAATTTGTTTGTGGGTGATGGTGAATTGGATGTTAATTACTCTGCTATTGGGTCAGACTTGAGTTTGGAGCAGTGTAATGCGATTTTGAAACGGCTAGAGAAGTGTAGCGATAGCAAAACTCTGGCGTTCTTTGAGTGGATGAGAAGCAATGGGAAGTTAGAGCAGAATGTAAGTGCTCATTCTTTAGTTCTTCGGGTGCTTGGTAGAAGAGAAGATTGGGATGCAGCAGAGACGATGGTTCGGGAATTAAGTTCTAAATTGGGTTGTGAATTGGATTGTCGGGTTTTTAATACAGTTATTTATGCTTGTTATAAGTTGGGGCGAGTAGCGTTGGGTGCAAAGTGGTTTCGAATGATGTTGGAAAATGGGGTTCAGCCTAATGTTGCTACCTTTGGGATGCTTATGGGGCTTTACCAGAAGGGTTGGAGTGTTGAGGAGGCACAGTTTACCTTTTGCCAAATGAGGAACTTTGGGATTGTTTGTCAGTCGGCATACTCTGCGATGATCACAATTTTTACCCGTTTGCGTTTGTATGACAAGGCGGAAGAGGTTATTGGCTTGATGAGAGAAGATAAAGTGGTACTAAATTTGGAGAATTGGTTAGTAATGCTGAATACATACTGTCATGAAGGCAAATTAGAGGAAGCTGAACTGGCATTATTCTCAATGCATGAAGCAGGGTTTTCCCCAAATATTGTTGCATACAATACATTGATAACTGGCTATGGGAGGATATCCAATATGGATGCTGCTCAACGCGTATTTCTGAGCATCCAGGAAGTTGGACTAGAGCCTGACGAAACCACTTACCGTTCCATGATTGAAGGTTGGGGTCGTGCAGACAATTATAAGGAGGCAGACTGGTATTTTAAGGAGCTTAAGCGGTCGGGTTACAAGCCTAACTCGTCTAACTTGTACACCCTAATAAACTTGCAAGCCAGACATGAGCATGAAGAGGGCTCTCTAGAAACTCTTGATGATATGCTGAAGATGGGATGCCAATGTTCCTCCATCCTTGGAACTCTTTTGCAGGCATATGAGAGAGCTGGAAGGATTGATAAAGTGCCTCTGATATTGATAGGTTCTTTATATCAACATGTTCTTGTTAACCAGACCTCTTGCTCTATTTTGGTAATGGCATATGTGAAACACTGCTTGGTGGATGATGCCATAAAAGTGTTGGGGGACAAAGTCTGGAAGGATCTACTTTTCGAGAATAACTTGTATCATTTGTTGATTTGCTCATGCAAAGAGTTGGGTCATCTTGAGAATGCTGTTAAGATATACACTCATATGCCCAAACATGATGACAAGCCAAACTTGCACATTTCATGCACAATGATTGACATTTACAGTGTGATGGGTCTCTTCCCCGAAGCTGAGAAACTTTACCTGAAGTTGGTATCTTCAGGAATTGCCCTGGACATGATTGCTTTTAGCATTATTGTAAGAATGTATACCAAAGCCGGATCTTTGAGCAAGGCTTGCTCTGTTTTAGACATGATGGACAAGCAGAGGAGCATTGTTCCAGACATTTATCTGTTCCGTGATATGCTCCGCATCTATCAGCGATGTGGCATGCTGGATAAATTGGCAGGTGTATACTATAAAATTGTGAAGAATGGAGTGAATTGGGATCAGGAAATGTACAATTGTGTGATAAACTGTTGTGCTCATGCTCTGCCAGTTGATGAGCTTTCCAGGATTTTTGATGAAATGCTTCAGCGTGGGTATTCTCCTAATACTATTACTGTCAATGTCATGCTTAATGTTTATGGAAAATCCAAGCTTTTCATAAAAGCTAAAAGTTTGTTCTTGATGGCCCAAAAAAGAGGCTTGGTCGATGTGATCTCTTACAATACTATTATAGCTGCATATGGCCAAAATAAAAAATTCAAAAACATGTCATCAACAGTTCGAAAGATGCAATTTAATGGATTTTCAGTTTCCCTTGAAGCCTACAATTGTATGTTGGATGCTTATGGGAAAGACAAACAAATGGAGATCTTTAGAAGCGTCTTACAGAGAATGAAGGAATCTAATTGTGCTTCTGACCACTATACATATAACATAATGATCAATATCTATGGAGAACAAGGGTGGATAGCTGAAGTTGCTGGTGTTCTCACAGAATTAAAAGAGCGTGGACTTGGACTTGATTTGTGCAGCTATAACACATTGATCAAGGCATATGGAATTGCAGGAATGGTTGAAGATGCTGTACATTTGGTCAAGGAAATGAGAGAAAATGGGATAGAACCTGATAAGAGAACCTACATCAATCTGATCACTGCACTGAAGAAGAATGATAAGTTTTTAGAGGCTGTTAAGTGGTCCTTGTGGATGAAGCAGATGGGTTGGGGACAGAGTTAGTGTTGTAATATTTCAGGGTTTGTTGCTTGTTAAGCCTCTACACGTGAAAAAAATCTGGGCCCGGTGCTTTTGAGATCATACTCAAATACATTTCAAATTTAGTTACCCACAGTAAGAGTTTAATGTTTGTGCATGTCGTTCTGCTACTATTTTATTTTGTTATATTTTTGTAGGAAAGCCCCTAATTTTGTGACCTTATCCTGGTTTTTTTTTCTTGTCCTTTCATATCTTATGATTGCATCTTCTGCATTTACTAAACTTATATTGAATATAACTTGAGCAATGTCCAAAAATTTGTGCCTACTATCCTGGTTTGCTTCATTTTAGCATTCTTATAAGTATGTGTCTCAGATTGTTCTGCTTGTTACTGTTAGATAAGGATCATGGAGTTCTTTTAGTCTGATTTTTTTATTTTTTTTCTAATCATAGAATACACTTACAATTAGGTCATGATAGCTGTTGCTGGATAACTGACTTAAGCATGTAGGAATTTGTAAAAAATCCATAGCATTCATGCCAAATGTGGAATAAACTGTTCTCCTGAACCTTTAGAAATTGTTTTGGTTTTTTCTTTCTTTAAAGCTTGTACATTAGGACATTTTTTTTTTTTTTGCACAGTTATATTTGTTTCTGACATATGCATGGTACTGCTGCAGGGACTGCTAGATGGGATAGTAGGTCCATGTTGTCCCTTCTGTTTTGCTTGCTGAAGCGGATGTAATTTATCAGTTGTAATGTTACATAGTCCGATATTAGCTGAAGCTCAAACAGCTTTCAAGAGGTACTGCCAATGCATTTATGCAATAATTAAGAAGGAAAAATCTGTTGCCAAATCTGAATCAAACTGCCTTAGATTGCTGAGAACTTCTTGTTACTCTCATTTGAAACAAGGTACAACTCGATTCTTTGAGGTTTCTGGTCAATGCATATGAATGTAGTTGGCATCAGATCTCTTCAACATTATGTCGATAACCCTGTTTGATGTAAATACTCTAGTATTCTTTTACATTTGTGTGCAGGCAGAATGATTTTGCAGATTCTAGCGTAAGACAAGTTTTTTGCTAGGACTGTTCAGGTAGCATATCTGCTGATAATGTAGTTTATTCGGCTGAATTAAACCGTTCTTGACACCCAAGCCAAGCAGCAGCACAGGAAATTGGTTGGCATATGCTGTAAATGAAGATAAAGAATTCCAAGAATCTGGGTAAAAAATTTTCACTAAGAGGGGTACAAAAAAGTGAAGGGGAGGTACCAAAGACTCAAATGAGGCCGCAGATGTCACACCTTTCATAAGGGTAGATGCCACTAGGACTCAAACCTTCATATGATTGTGCCAAGAGTTAATTTTTTGGGTACACGGCAGTGTTTCTTGTTTCATCCAGTTAAAGTATTGCAATTCATTATAGGATTGGTGTTTATAATTTTTAGTCGATTATTTTACCCCATAAATCAAAATGGGTTGAAACATATATGTAGAAATCTTCAGCAATTTGGCTTTGTGCAATGTAGTGTGTACTTGTGCACATGAATCTATTGAAAAAACTGTGCAGCAGTACAGATTTATCTTTTCTTTCTTCTATTAGAAAAAGAAGTAACCGCCAATTCATATAGGACTGTACTCCGCTCCCTACAGAGAGAGATTAGCTGTTTTCTGCCATCGTATCCACCTCTAGTGGGGGGCAGATTACTCCATCCGGCTGCTCATCAGCAGGACGCAGAGTCTGCCCATATCCGCACACAGGTGGACAGATAATTTCACTTAACAGCCCTTTGAATCTGTTGCACACCAAATTTGATCCAAAAAATAAAAATCAAAACAAAACAAAGATCAACAAGAAAACAAAGATCCAGAAAATCAAATCAAAATAATAACTACATCATCCCTTAAATCCCCAACAAATAATCAAAACAAATAACGAAGTGGCATTTGGTGAAGTCAGATCTTGCTCTTCCTTTTTATATTCTAGTTTTCCTTACGATGCTGAGAGAGGGAGAATGAGAGAACTATATGTGAGAAGAAAGGCAAAAACAAAAAACAAGCAAGATATTGAGTTGGAAAATCGTGATTGCTAGAAAATAGGTTAAGCCAGAAAGATGAAAAATAAAAATAGTCTTGAGAGACATATTTGGGCGATTATGCAAAGAATTGAGAAAGGAAAAATACAATTATTCAAGAGAACTCGAGAGTTTAGAAGATTGAGGGTAGATTTGAGAGAGTTAAAGAGCGTTTTTTCGTCAGCAGAGCAAAGAGAGAGAGAAAGGGAAAATGTAAAGTGAAAGGGTTTTTAAAAAATCACTTTCACTTGCCAAAACAGCGTCGTTATGGGTTAGCAATCTGCCTGTTACCCATGCGGACATGCAAATAGCGGAGGTGGGCCGATTTTTAACTAGACCCATGTACAATCGTAAAAGCATTATATAGCCTCTAATAATAGGTTCGCTTCTATTGGTTTCAATAGGAAAAATTAGGGAATTATTTGGAATGCCCTGTGTTCTACCTAGGTTAATAAAAAATTTCTTGTTGAAATTGTATGTACTAAACAAAGTTTTTTGATGAAGTTGCCTGGCCTTTAGTACTTAAATGTCTCTATCTTGTTACGTTTTGGCACTAAAAATTCGAAAAAAACAATTATAATGGCACAGTCCAATGTCAACTTTGGGTTGCTTGAGTCACAAGTTTCTACAATCATTGCATTTTGGGAGCTAACCAAAAGCTCTCACAGAAAGACTTTCAGTGAGATTTTGCATATAGGTTACTGTCATTTCAAACAAACCCAAACTTCAACCTCGATTCACCACTGAATTTTAAATTTGATAAGCCTTTTGGGGCTTTTGGTTTTTTAGCTCTCTGTATAATCTATTTGGTTTAGCAATTTTAAAATGTGTTGTTTAAAATGTCATGCTTTCAAAATGCAATTAGTAAAAGCGTGAATTTTAAATGCAGTTAAGCATTTCGTAAAATCGCGGGTTGGCCTTTAAAATTGTGCATTCTTAAAAATGCATTCCTTACCTGCAATTTGAAAACGTAAATTTTTTCATGTTTAGAACCACTATTTTTTTCAAAAGCATTTTCAAACAAAATATTTTTCGCAATTTTGTTTAAAACGCAATGTTGACGAGTGAAATCAAAGGGCCAAATGGACTCTTATGAGCACAAACTTATTGCAGTGCATGTTTTTCTCATAAAAATAAAACTCTAGAAGCCCCTAAACACTAAAACCCCTTGTCCTAGTAGTGTGGGTGAAGTGTTCTTTCTTATTTCTGTTCTACCACTTGGTTGATTTAGATATACTTCAAAACTCTGTAAATATAGTCATGAAATCTTAAAGAATGAAATGAACCAAAAGGGTTCCAAGTCTTCTAGGTTCCTGAAGCTTACAAGAAAAAGAGAGTTGTCTACAGCAAAATTATATTGCTTTACATGCCAACACTCCTATTAGTCACCCTGTTGTCCTTCAGAAATCTTGCCTAAAACTAAAAAAAATAAATAAATAAATAAATAAATAACGTGTAGTATAATATAGTATATATTTATATATTATATATATTAAGACATTGGGCGTCATTCTGATGGTGGAGGCACTGCTGCTAAATAGTAAGCAAAAATATATATGAAATAGAATACAATTAAGCTATCAAGTCAAAATTCAGAATGTCCTCAGGCAAAGGATTTTACAACGTATAAAAATACTCAACGAGGTGCTATAATGGAGTAACCAGGTAATAGTTACATGTAGGTGGTGAGATTGGCTCCTAGTTTTGCTGATGGACCAGTTTGTACATATGAGCAACATTGCCCGAAGCATTGTAGATAAAATTATGACATTCTACTTCAATCAAATTTGTCCAAAGGTAACAGCAGAACCATGGAATTGCTGATTTCATAACACTCAGAGCAAAATATTTATCCAGAAAGGATTTAAAAATATGACTGTAATTTTTGTTAATATGAACCACTCCCAAGAATCCATTTCACAAGAACTTTTGCTCTCTGGAAATCATCCAGTCAAAAGCTACATAAAAGGCTAAAACATGTACTGAGTTTTCCTTTTCTGCTATTTCAATCTTTCAATATGAAGTATAAAAAAATGAATTCACAAAAAGAAAATGCATTTCTTTCATTTTTATTGTCTGGCCCAAAGATTTAATTGAGTTTGCCTTTTCGGCATATACATGTACAGTAAATCTCTTCCTGCATTTCAACGCCATTTTCTCTTTCTATTCTGATACAAAATGTATATACATGAAAACATATGGGAAAAAGAGAATTTACTTGATCTCGCGTCATTAAGATGACCTCTTCCAATTTGCTCATTGAAATGCTTTCTGCAGTATTTACATCTTTCTCTTTCTGCCCCTTGAAAAAATCAACTGAAGTAATATGCAAAATTTTCAACACGGCAAATTTCAGTGGATAGGAGATTTCCCTTTTCATGATCAAACTGAGCATATTATCCTCCAGTCCACAACCAGCCTGTTGTACGATCTTAATCACCATATCAAGAAAGAGTCCCAACAGGACTTGCCGGAAACCCCATGCACATCCAATTTTTGTCCTTGTCAGCCTTTACAGAAGCAACCGCAGGCACCTTTTTCCTGCTCCAACTTCCAGTCCAATTTGGGATGAACTTCCCCAGAGAACTCAATGATGCTTTTTTGCATCAGAAGTATAAATACGGGCATGAGTTGTCAGTCTTGCTTAGAGTATCAGTTGAAAAAGTACGGAGATTCAAGAACCTTTTGCAAGTCAAAGTCGCCTCTCTGTGGGAGGGGAGGAAACACTAATGCTGGATATGATGTCTGGAAACTCTCGAGCAACTGGGGATGATGCATGGGAATTAAAATTTATAACAATGTCAAAAGGAAATAAATAGTACATTTTTATTTATTTATTTTTCTTGACAAGGAAAATCAGATAGTGTGAGAAAATCGATTACAATCAATGATCCTAATGTTATAAATTGAAAGCTGGACAGTGGAAGGACTATCTATGGCTGCCCCCGGGGTGGGGGGGTGGGGTTATGCATGTGTATATGTATATATGAATTTATGTGTATAAAATTTCTTTAACAGCTTCATGATAGAAAATCTTAGAATATATGAAGCAGATTCACAATAAATTGAAGCATAATAGAAGAAGACAAGTATTTCTTGCCTTATTTAAGAGGCGTTAGATGAAGTTGCATAGGTAAGTGCCACTACTTTTAAATTCAGTAACATTAATATGCCTATGTCAGTTCTCAATTTTGATCTTTGGGGGAAAAGAAATGATAGAAATTTTGAAGACCGTGAGAGAACTTTGGAGGAAATTAAGTATTTATTTTTCAACACCCTTAGACGACTGCTTTTATTCATCTTTTGGTACTTAATTATCATGATTTTTTTGTTCTTTTTTCTCCTAGTAGTTAGGTGGCTTTTCTTGTATACTCCCTGTATAGTTGGAGGCGCCTTACGCTTTTAATAATATCTCAATTACTTATAAAAAAAAGTTCTCAATTTAGGCCTCTCATGCTATTGTAGAGAAACTAGGTCTCGATGCACTTGCATTTTCAAGTATTGGCACGCTATAAAGTGTGCTTTTGTAATTGATTTCCGTATATTGTCTGATTTAAAGCATAGTTGGAAGGTGCCGGTTTATATCCAAAAAGTGTTCAAATTAAGTCACAAATGTAAGTGCTGCAACTTTTTTCCAAAAATTGGAATGTGCTTCACAAAGAGAAGCATTCTAGTTAAGTTGCTCAAGTGCTGCAACTTTTAATTTTATGTTTTCCTCCAGCAAAGCACTTTTTCTTGGATGGGAAGAGCCCCTGGAATTTATTCGCATCACACAAAGTCATCCTTCCCCTAAGTAAGAACAGGCCCAGGAAACTCTCAATTGATGGCATCTCTTGTTAATATAGTTCATGATACACTTACATTTTCAAGGACTGGCTTGCTATAAAGCTCCACAAATTTTTCTCGAAGTATCCGATTCATTTTTTCCACGTCACACGCATGAGTCCAGAAGGAGTCATGCACCCCTGCAAACAAGTTAAGTTGACAAGCATGTAAAAACTATGTAAAGAGGTAGAAGTCCCGTTTCAAGACTGTTCTGGTCTCCATTGCAAAAGGCATAAAAGCAGGATTAGACTTTTACATATTTAATCTAATATATTAAAGAAAAAACCTCAAAGAATGAAGCCCTAGGTTGCCTAAAATGTTGACAAGTGGTATAGCTAAAGGGAAGAAAAAAAAAACCCAAGTAAATGAAGCCAGAAAGTTGTCAAAAAATGAAATGCTCTCACACATACACAGTCAGAGACTCGCTGAGGAGAAGTTTTAAGGTTCAGTTCAATGTAAAGTTGCTAATTAGGATTTTCATAGAGGAGCGCAAGTCGTATGAGGAGCAATGCTGGTGCGAAGTTGTACGCCGCCAAGAAGCGCACCAAGGCTGCAGCGCAGTGGTTGGAGGAGAATGAGAACGCGGCAAGGAAGCCAGACAAGAAGGCAAGCCAGGTCTCGATTCCAGTCCTGAAGGTGACTGAGGCCAAGCTAAGGCGCCAGCGCGAGGAGGAGCAAGCCAAGCTGCAGAGGAAGGCCGAGGAGGTGAAGACGCAGCAGAGAAATTCAAACTTCAATCATTTTAGTGGGTGTAAATCATTATGAAGCTCTAATGTGTTCTTTACTTTTAAATTCAGCAATCCAAAACAATGCTATGAGCATTTAGCATTTAATTGTTGCGGTTGGGTTTTCCTCTTTTTAGGTTAACGGCTGTTTAGGAGCAGCAATTGAGGCCGTGCCGGAATCAGAGGTCGAGCTATTGCACAAGAGTTTGCTGAGGTTCGGGAAATTGGCAAGGAGCGAAGGGTTCAAGGCCAAAGTTGCACTTTTGGTGCTCACTAGGAGCGTCATTGGAGTTGGTCGAGCATCAAGTCGGGAATGTTGGACTGGTTGGTCCCGTACATGGTTGAGTTCTTGAGCAGTGAGAATTGGGCGATGAGGAAGGCGGTGGTGGAAGATGGAGGTGGCGGAGAGGAATTTGGCGGCAGAGTATGAGGCCTCCTTTAAGGTACGCTCTTTGGTTCAGAATTGTGAATGTTGAATGTTTTTGGAGAGTTAGGGTCTTCTTTGTTCCCTAAATTCTATTAAATTCAATAATGGTTGCTTGGTTTTGGTATATATATATATATTTTTTTTATAAGTAAAAGACTAATTTCATTAAAAGCGTAAGGCGCTCCTAAATACACATGACGTGTACAAAAAGAACACCTAATTAAGAAGAGCATTGGTATATATATATATATATATACACGCACATATATACATATATGTATGTCTATATAGCATACCTTGAGGAAATGAAGCTCGGATCACTTTTGAGTGGACAATTGCTGTTGTTGATATGGAGAATTGATTTTTATGTTAATGTTTATCTTACGCATGGTGGTGTGCTACGTACTGCGAGAGTAGGAGATTATAGAACTGAGACAACTGCTGGAAATGAGAATGTAGGTTATCAAGGATGCAATTTAAAGTCGGTATTTATTTCAATTGATGAGATTTTTGAGTTCTGAAACGCATATGGTAAAATGGGTAATGTTAAGGTAGTTTATGTAAAAAAATTTGTTTGGTTTGGGTAGAGTTGTGGAGTGGATAGATATCAATTATAAATTGGGCTAACATAGTGTGCGCACAAGAGACTGTATTAATAGGAGTGGTTAAATGAGTTGAACTCGCATGGTATAGCTTGTCGCAAATGGTAGGGATGGTGGTGGATGAATGTCTAAATGGGAACGTCATTAGACGAGTTAGGGAATGACTAATATCAATCAAATTTGTGTTATGGGAAGAGACATGAGAAATTAAATTATAACGAAAAAAACATCATATAGCGCGAGTTATAGGCTAGTTTAGACAAAAGTTAGGTATTTGATAATTTACTGTACTCATACTAAAGGGGCCACCAAGGGAGTTTACTTTCTAACTTGAAACATGAATTTCATATTTCCATACCAGGTGACATGATATTATTTCTTATTGGTAAGTTACACACGCATCTGGTGGGACTTGAACCCACAACCTCACCCTCCATCTTGCTACAAAAGGAGGAAGTACCATTTGAGCTAAAGCTCATTAGTCATGTGACATGATACTAAAGTACCAAAGCCTTACAGCACATCTAAATGCAAGTCAAACTAGAAGCAAGATTATGAATTTATGGTAGATATAGATTGATATTCTGATAGAGAGAGAGACATATACTATAATAATGACAAAGTACACTGTAAAAAAAAAAGCGATCACTGTTTTGAGACAACAAAACTGACGCAATCAGTGATTCCCAGCATTACTATCAAACTCTATGTCTATGACAATTGGTTAGCTTTATTGACAAGATTATGAGAAAGTTAATTAATCACTAGTCAAAAAGTTTGTATTCTCTTTATGCCATCTGAAGTTATCTAGTTACTAATATGTTTGGCAACATCTCATAAAATACAACACAGAACTACATGCACTTGCAAAACAAACAAATAATTCAATAATAGTGGGAGTGGCTCACCCCGATTTAAAAGTCTTCTATTTGCTCCCACTTTCATACGAATGGAAGCCACATGTAAAAAATTAAATCTGAAGGCTAACAGCTTACTGCATCACCCATTTCTAACCAAACTCAGCACTAACGTCAATGTAACACCTTTGCCATTCCATTCATGCCCAGGTGGCCAAGCTTTTCTGAGCAATCTAAATTGCAATGTCGCCATCACTGGCCAAAGCACCAGCTCCGCCCAAGCCATCAAGACACCACCACCCATGCTCCTGGTTTCCAGAAACAACCCGACCTCCCCTACTTCGAATCTCTTATCTGAAACCCCATCTTCAAGCAGTGGCAAGGACACAAATAGGTCCTTCAACTTGTGTCGGACCTCCTCCTTCTCTTTCTTCTTTTTCTTCTCTGATGTGGCTGATCCCACAGTGCTTGACCTAAAGGTCGTTCATGCCCAGGAACTATTTGTTGAAACACTCAGCCCAGAAGAGTTGGAGTTGCCCTTGAAGGCACTAACGATGTTGCCTCTGTTGATCTCCCTAAGGAGCCACTCCTTGGACGAAACGCCGGAGCTGTAGGGCCATGTGTCTCGCCTATGCGGTCATGTTGTGTTGGACATAGAGGAGGCCGCCGGATTGGGAGCGGTACATGATCTTGTCCAGGGAGTAGGACTCGGTGGAGGAGAAAGGGTTGGCGTTGAAGGGACATACTTAACAAGTTAACAATGTCGTTAGTGCTGAGTTTGGTTAGAGATGGATGACATGGCATGCTCTTAGCCTTCAGATTTAATTTTTTACATGTGGTTTCATTTGCACGAGAATGGAAGCAAATGGTAGACTTTTGAATAGGAGGTAAGCTGCTCCTGGCAATAATGACATTGCCAACTGCACACAATGTAGAACACTCCATGAAAACATACCTACTCAATAATTTCATTTTGCTAGTCAAGCTCAACTAAGATATATCTTCATGCTTAATCAACTTACACATCTTTCGACAATCTTTAAATTATTTTGGAAAGACATTCTTATATTTAGATCAAATTTGTAGAAGGTTTTACACAACGTCAATGATATATTTGTTCAAGCTCTATCAAATATAGAATAGCGTGACAAACCTGCAAAACGTAAGCTAGCATCCCTGCAGGCAATAGCAGTCATCATCATATGTGTACCATCAAGCGAATGGACAAAATTTGGCGAAATGCGGTCCTCTGTTTTCTAACATCTACCTGAAATTGATATTATAATGAAATTCTCGAATGACTGCATAAGATATCAAGGAAAGAAATACTGAAAACAAGAAAATGTTGTAAGCTTACCGAGTTACCCTCCCGCTGCAAAGCCAAAACCTGAAGAGACGTTCTTATCTGCAGCCCCATGACTAGATAAGTTAGTAGAGTTCAGGTTATTTATGGAGCTGATTAGATGTTAGGAGATAATAGTTTTGAATCAAATATAGTTTTCACCCCCTGCAATGGGCTTCCTCATCCAGCAAATAACGAGGAAAAACATGAACCAGTAACCAAAAATGGGCATGGTATTCTTATTTTTTTTCTCTTCCAAATCGGTCGCCTATGTTTGAAAACAGCTACTATTTTGAACAGAATACTTCCGCACATGTAGGGAAAAGTCAGGTTTTGCTGCTACTCAAGTTATTCCAAGGACAAATAAATGCTATCGGTACCAAATCTTTTACCAAGAGATGGGTACCAAAATGATGTGGAGCTTATTCATTGCTACCCCTAGCATTTCTTTTAATTAATTATTTTGATTCTCTCCAATTAATAAGCTTCACATTATTTTGGCATCCATCTCTTGGTAAAAGATTTGATACCCCTAACATTTCTCTATTCCAAGTGCAACAGAAAATTGAGGTCACCCCCATTATTCCATATGTTAGTGACTATGAGCCATCTAGTTACATGGCATGCATTGAGCGACAAGATAATCAATATTCTCAGGTTTTAACACTCAAAATATTTCCTGAATGTAGAAGATAAGATGTCCACTGATTGCTTAGTGATGATCTCTAACAACAACTACCCATAAAACTTGTTTCACCAACTAATTCCCATTTCCTTGCGCCAGCCATAAAGAATGTGACAAATGTACATGACATCTGTTTAGATCATTAATATGGCAAAACAACAAGAAAACATACAACTAAGCTCACACTCACAAGATGCCTTTCACTTCTACAGTAGGGTTGTACAACTGGAAGACCAAGAGGAGTGGTCCAACGCACAGGTTGATTTTCGGAAGCAATTACCTGCAGAAGTTTCAAAATCCACCAATTTAACAAAAGGAAAAACAAAGTTTCACATCCACCTAAGCGTTGTCAACATAATTCAATATCCAGAATGTGCCAGTAATGAATATACCTTGGCACAATCACCAAGCCAACCCATTATGCCCCGTGCAGCTTGGAATATCTCGCCAAGGGCAGCCAACGTTACCTACAGAAAAGATATTTTATAAGTTATAAATGAAAATTCAAATATAAAATCACTAGTTATCTAAGATTCCAAAAAAAAAAAGTAAATATGAGATTAAAAGAGCTATGGGACATGGTGGGTCCCACAATGCATCCCACCATCACTCTCGCATAACGGTTAACACTAGAAATACAATATCAGATTGGTTGACTTTGCATTGTATCTTCATCTTCCTAGAAAATTTTCTTCATAATGAAATCTAAGAAAGTTTCAAAAGTAGCTCTTGATCCCCAAACGCTATAGCAGAATTTGCATTTTGAGGCAACTATACATCTCTAACAGCAAGAACCTAATCCCTGCTATTTAAGTGGCTGGTTGCTTACTTTAGCAGCATAGCAAGCTGCAGTAAACAGCAATCTGTCGTCAGTAATGAGACCTTTCTCCTCTAATCTTCTTTTTATCTGCTCCCGTGCCCCAACATAAGTAACACCATATACTGAAGTCATCACGGTCTGTTTCACCAATTTCCGATCGACCTGAAAGTTTTGACAACCTTAGTCTGTCAATCAAAAAGGAAAAAACAAAAATATATTATAAGATAAAATAAAATGCGAAAACCACAATTATTCAACCTGATCAATTAAGATCTTTGCTAAGAGTGCATGTGGATTTGTAGCTGGGTCCTTGTTGCTGTCCCTTTTCATAATATCATGAACCCTGCCCAGATTTACAAATAGAAGATAAGGCAACAAAAGTATTATACAGAAATGTTGAATTTTCACCAAAAAGATCAAAAACTATTAGGTATTTTTGCGAAAGACATTAAATGTGTCTCTGACAACTGTGGTAGGTAATGATCAAGTCAATATGCTAAGGCTGAATCTTTCTGATATACCTCATAGCAATTTCTGAGTAAACATCAGCAGGTTTGTCTCCAGCAGTTAAGTTTACTGCAGCTGCTTCCATCTGAGAACACAAATTTACCACAGGAGACAAGTTAGGACACAAATGCATTTCAAATCAATCAGCAAGCCAGAACACCTTACACTATTAAGTTCTCAATAGTCAGATTTTAGAGACTAAGGGATCAGATAAAATATTCTGATCAAACAGAGGAACGAGTAAAATATCAGGCACAGCTTATACAACATTTTACACTTGGCAAGCCCTGATTTGAAATCCAATTTTGCAGTAAAAGTACACACCACACAATACAGAATTGGCCTTTATAACAAATTAGCATAACCAAGTGGTTGAAAGTTTCTCATCAAAGTAATTAATCATCTTCATACTCAGCATGGCAGGAAACAAATTCATGAAAGTGACACCACTAGGTTGCTAAAAGAAATGATTCTGAGCCACATGCCTAGCACATCAGAGAATAAGGCATTCAACAAGACCTTCTAGATTTAATGTAAAATAAATTATAAAAATTTAAAAAACAAAAAGAAAGCTGCTGATAAGAGATAAAGTTGCTCGGAATTGACATTGTGTGTTTATGAAGCTATACTACTTAAGTAGTTGCATAACATGAAAGAAAGATTCTGGTAAAGGCATCCAAAAACAATTGAAATGTGAAAGATGAAAAAAAGAAACAATTTCTACATTTTCCATAAGTACATAAATGCACTCAACAAAGAAGAGTACTAAAATATTCTGATGGATGATGGGAGCAAATTGAATATGAGCTGATCAGTGATCTGCCAAATCAACTTCTTTAAAATACCCAATAGAGGCATAAATGAATACTAAATTATATATGTATCATCGCCTTATGAGTTCCTGGACCATTTCTTTCCAGGAAACATAAAAATCTAAAGGGAAAAAAGAAAACCAAAACAGTGGAGTGTTACACATCCGAAGAATAAATCATCTAGACAGAAGAAACAGAATAAAGCAACTTACACTGTCTCTTCCCAATGCTGCATAGTGCTGTAAACCATTGCATGAACCATCCTAAAAATTATTGAGCTCTGAATTAATAATATATTCCCAATGAAAAAAAATACTAAATAAAGAATCATTGGTATAAAAATGTCTATTCGAAAAAGGTAAAGAAATGATTGGAAAGGCATATAAGAAGAGAACTAAAGCAAGAACTATCAATAAGACCCAAAGTATGAGGAGAATTCTTTTTTTTTATAAATCACACATTACGTTATGGAACCTTTTAGTTTTAGAAGAAATGGAAATAAGCATAAGATGACAGATTCGGTCAGATAACATAGTCCAATTAAAAGTAGGCAAAACTTCAAATAGATCATCAGCAATGAATATACTAAAACAATCGAATAATAATAATAAAGTCAAATATCCCGATATACGTACATGATGAACATGATGAAACGATTTCAACAGGGCGAATAGATATGTGAAAGAACTGGTGATTCTTAGAAAAGTATTATTATAGAAATGACAAAAACATATCCAAATGGATGGATCCTAAATGCAAATGATATACTTAAAATCTCAGAGATCATCCAGGATTTATCTCATGAAATTTGAAATCTATTATGGCCTTGAGTATACTTTCACCTAATAACTATAGACGAATTTGCAGTCGAGAAGGATATATAAAAAGAGAAGGTTATGATGGTAGCTCTGACAAATCCTCCAGCTTATCTATATAGCCAGCATTTAGATCTTATTCACAAAACTTGTAAAACCAACAAATTTTGTTTAATAAATCACCATCTACTAGCACAGAAATGCTTATGGACCTGAAGACACAGATCTTGAAAAAATAAATTTAATAATGTTAATTTATATGGAAATTTAACAGTTCCCTCACATGTGGGCTCAAATGTTTCATGTGAAGTATCATCCCGTTGATATTAAAGCAAGCTCAACTATATATCGATTATATTTCATAGTCACTATTAAATTTTTATATTTTTATTTTAATAAGAAAAGTATAAAGCCAATCACATTAAATAGTTTCAGTGTCCACCATAAAATCAGCACATGAGATAATCACAACAATGGAAATACACTTAAGATATAGGAGAAAGCATAAACAGTACTTTAAAGAGAAAGCGTCAAACAACATAAGCCAAACACGGAAAGAGAATATCAACTCAAATGGAAGATACTAACGTGGTTAGAGTTTTGAACTCCAGGAAACCACTGATACCAACTGAATCACCATTTGCCCCATAAAATATTCGAGAACTCATTGGACAACGCTTTTCATAACAATTTTTCCTTCGGACTATCAATTAAGTAAAAACAAACTTAGGGCTAAACTTTGTTCCCATATCCAAGGATATCCTGCACAGCACACTATAGTAAAATAATAGGCAGATTAATAGATTAAAGTTTAAAATTTGCTAGAGAATAAAAAAATAGCCACATAATTTATAAACAATAAAAAAAAATATACTTACGCAATCATACTGAATATTATAAATTTCGCATACAGCTAGCCGGTGTAGGTCTAAACTATAAGTATATGTATTCACTACTCTTAAGCTCTGAATGATAGATGCACCATGATAAATTTGTGGCTAGTGTGACATGAAAAGGTAGCGAGCTGGTGATGGAGCTCTTAAGGCTTCATGAAAATTAATTTACAAGCAGCATATCGAACTGAAAAGGATCTCCAACTGAATTAAGTTCACACACACCAAGGAAATTTCCATAATTAGAAGGTATGTCTTCGCTGAATTGTCAGAATAGTAATCCTTTCGGAGAGACTGATAGTATCAACAAATGCTTAGAACGTCCATACATTCGAGAAGCATTCTCATACAATGACCTGCCTATAAAGCAAAGAGATTAGAGTAAAATGATTCAATCTCAGCAGATAAATAATCAGACTTCCCTAACGGCGCACTTTAACGTACAATCTCAAGTATTCCTTGACATATGCATAAAAACAACCTGATAAATATAAGTGGCGATGATGGGATTAAATATTTAATGACTTACGGCATCACGGGAAATTCCAAATTTGAAGGGGAAAAATAAATAATACATACATATCATCTCCAAACATAATTTTTGAGTCCACCTATATAGTAATTTTGTGAGGTGGAAGTTTAGATACAGAAGATCAAAACTTACACACAATCCAGGAAAAGCATAAGATGAGACACAAATCTTACACAGCCAAATCCTAAGACGGGTGGTTATTATGGTAAAAAACTTTGCAGTACCAGATATAGTGAGTACTCAAATCTTTTACATAGCATTATCTTTACCTCTCCTTATGTACGGTTTGATAAAACAAAATGGAAAGATCAGGATTCACTACTAGTTTAAAGCGAGTAGAATAAATATAGGTCTTTCTCATGTTAACAAAAAGGACAAGAACCAAAAATAGATATGAGTTGTATACTACAGTAGGAAATAGAACTGAGAATCAATACGCGAAGTGCCTTAAGTAGTATCTACGATTTTCGTTGAAGCATTGGTGCTCATCTATCCAACTCAAGATTAAATCTACTTTAAGCCTTTCTCTTAATACCATATTTCATATCCAGATATTGTTCAGTAAAATTAACACTCTGATGGATGGGTTTCACTAGTAATAAGGAACCCTACAAGCTAAATGTAAAATAAAAATAAACCAGCTAGAAAATGACAAAAAAATCATTTAATTAAAAAGAATGTTCACACAAAGCCTACCATAATGCTATAAATAGTATGGCTGTAAACATTACACTGGAACAACCAAAACCAGTAGCATTTCATCAATGTCAAAGCCGGGTCTAGATCCGTTAGTACGAGCAAGATAGTAATGGGATAAAGAGAATGTCCTTAGATCAATAGCTCATTCTATGCCTGGAAATTGGCCTTTACACGAACGCACATTGAATTGGGATGCATTTTATAATCTGAACACTTATTATTGATCATCAATTTTATAAAAGAAGTAGTTTGAAAAAGATGCCCAAGGGAAATGGGAGCCATCAGTAAAAATAATGATGAGAGCTACGGAACCACATCTGCGAAAACACTAAAATTAGTCTTGAATTGCAACGCACAAATCATCAATGTACAATACAGCTATTTAATAAAGAAAAAGCAAAGTGAAGGGAACTAATCTCAGAAATATATATATAATAGGACAATAAATAATCAAAAATAAAGATCAATTTGACTCAATCTATCTATTGTGTAATATGCTAAACAAGAACATTGGACCTATTGTTAAGAATAAGCTCGCTCAACCACCTGCAACAAACATAGAGGAATTCAAGTCAAATAAAACAACGATCCCCAAGAAGGTTGAGAAAATAACACAAAACCTGCTATAGAGCAAACTAACAAATATCAACTCGTACACAATTGCATGATGGAGCGAACTGAATGCATAAAGGAAAAAGATAAAGTGTGCTCAAAGATATTGCCCAAAATCCTAAAAACAGCCAGAAATACAAATAATATAAAAGCAAATAACACTTATTGACCGATACCAGATGGTAAAACGGAAAGCCTTTTCAACAAGCATAGAAACTAAAACTTATATCGATAAATATTACTGGCTAACTATATAAACATAGAATTAAAAAGATATATAGTTGCAATAAAACCAAAAATTCATTGCAGTCAAAAAAAAAAAAGCAAGTGAGAAAAAATAAAATGAGTAAATTTCAACTAATTAGATACAAATAATAGCTAAGAGAAACTCGCAGCAATATAACGAAATTTGTTGCGGAATCCACAGTGCCTCTTGCATCAAACAAACCTCTCATCTTCAAATCTACAAGCCAAAAGAATCTTTATGGCTCTCACGCATTTAAAAGATTGACAGGAAAAAATAAGTTTTGAGTATATTGGTAAGATTAGTAAATAGGGATAAGGCTCTAAATAAAATCGTAGATAGACTCAACGAACCCAGCAATCAATGATTAGTAAAAGATAAAATATTAATATACAAATTAAGAGAGCGATCGACAAAATGTAATAGCTATGTATAAATGAAATATCATGGAAATAATGAAGTGTGCTCAATGTCGGAGAAAAAAGTTATTAAGTGCATTTCTCAGTAGATCGTGGAGGGATAATTATGCGCCATAAGTGCAATCATCTTATGCCATGCATAAGATGACTAAATTAGTTGCGACCAAATATTGTATATCATGCTTCCGAAATCCTTGAATATTCAAACCTAGCGTAATACTGTTTATAATAAGTGATAAAAAAATGCAAAAGTAAGAATTTCGCAGAGATAAGGTATGGGAGCGCTTGGTAAAAACATATATGATGATAGAGTAATTTCCAGCTCAATATTTAATAAATGAAACGTTCATTTTCATAAGGATTACTCACAAATCTTCACAAATCGAAACCAATTGCAAAAATATATGCCTCATCAATTAACCAAACTGCATTCAACTTAACTGTTTATAACACTCTCTAGTAACTCTCTCATTTGTGTTTTTCCAGTCATGAGTCAGGCCTGATATGTTCGGGGAAAACCGTGATCAGCATAAAAGAACTCCTAGGTAAAGAAGCTACCAGCAATAATGCTTCGACATCACAAAACACTAGTGATCAAAATCACAATGAAAAGAGAGTATCTGCATTCTAGAAACTTTAATATCAAGGAAAAGTAATTGTCCAGAGACCTATATCTATATACAGTGTATTAAGAGTGATATCATTGTTATCAATAAACAATATAGGCAAAATTAATTACTAAGCTTCTCTGTGAAAATATTATAGATGTTAGACGTCAGTAAATAGGCGTAATAGGATTCACAAATGGCAAGAGTCATAAAATAAGAAGAAATAAAATACACACAATTCGCCAGAGAAACATAGATTAACAAGAATAAGTTATAGAGTTAAAAAATTTGGTATACAAAAAAGGGAACAGAACATAAAAATTCTTCAAGTAAATATAAGCAATTGATATCACAAGTATATATATAAACCCAAACCCTCAGTTCAGAAAGAAAATTAATGTTTAGCATCAGACAATATTCGATTATTATAAATTCTTGAAGTCTAAGTTCATAATTGGAAGTTCAAAAGATCAATAGGGAGTGATATCTTAACAATAACAGGAATCTATAAAATAAAGATGGAAACAAGGAATGACAAACACCAATTTATAATCGAAAACATTCTTTGGCCTATAAGACCTAAAGTAACCATAACAATTACGAGAAGAAATATATAGAAATACACAAAACATAAGAGAAAGCATTAAATACATATTTGCACCCCATCAAAACATATTTCATCTTGTCTTATCACTGATCATCAACACATCATTAATGCATCCTAGCTGCTAAAATCCTGTATCCAATGAATACGCATTCACTAATAATAAAGGAAGAAGTAATCAATATGCCCTAGCTTTTCATGAACTGGAAGAAAAATGTTGGCCGAATTTCACAAAGAATTCTAGATATAAGTAGGCAATAAAGATACCTTTAAAAGAATCTGGTTAGTACGGCTCTGCAAAATACCAGTGTTTTCCCTCTATCTAATGAAAGTCATTCATTTATCAATTATGATCAAAATAGATTTCCAAGGGACTCAATCTTTATAAAGTATCTTCTTATCAGAGAAGAGCCTTTTGTAGGAAATTGATCCATACTATTTAAAAAATTACTTATAAATCTAATCTATATTAAGGATCAATATATTGCCGCTACTATATCCATTTTTTTGGGAGGATATCAACACTCAGGGCAACATAAGGATATTCTAACATATCTTAAGCCATAGACATAAAAAACAAATACAATTAATATGAAGTCAACTTATGATACAGTGGGCGGAGTAAGTTAACAGTAGAAAAAGTACGTTCCGGCTAAATTTAATATATTCGCTATTACTTGAACCATAGGTATTTCTATTTTGGGGCGTCGGAGACCTCACATAATTATCCAAAACTTTTATATAATTTCATAAATCAACAAGGGTATTTGACAGTATTAACTATAATAATGCTAATTTTTCAAAAAGCTATCATAGAGATCAGAATTCGCAAATTATGAATAGTACACCCAATACCGAGAAAATATTTCATGTAATTTTTTCTAGGCAACAACTCTACAATAGAGATAAAGTAAAAGACATGCTATATGAGATAAAGGATCCTTTAATCAATGCGTATACCTATTCCTAGGAAAAGAAATACTTTAACAGAATTAAATTACGTTATTTATTAGAAGTACAGTATATATAAAAATCCATTGTGTTTACTCATATATAAGAAGAGCTATAGAAGGATTTACAAGATCATGATACTACATATTAGCAGACAACAAATGGACGTGAGATACAGTTTGACATTGCAGTATTTTTATATCCATATTTCCAGAGCCATGAGAACATCCACAATAGTCAGAATTTGATCATTCACTTCATAATAGCCAATTAATTCAATTGTCACCCATAACATTTATTTGGAGAATAACACAATCATAACAAAAGTAAGAGTGTCTGACTTAGAGTTTTGTATTCACACGCCTGCCCTTTGAATTTCATACTTGTTTTCCAGCACCCTTGAAGGGGTGCGTACAAGTTATTCAGACTCTGTGCAAAAATAGACCATGCTGTGTGCAAGAAGTATTTGAGAAGACGCTCACTGGATACAGTGCACGAATGTCTAGCGCACGTGCAACGTTATGTTAGAAACTGGTTTTATGTCTAGAACATTTATCTTGCAAACCAATTCTAAAGAATTGGATATCTTCCGTTGAAAAATAGAGAACTAATTATCAAATGAAATTCCCGATTTCTCGTGCCTATTAAAGTACCACGTCTATATCAATACGCAAATTTGGCATTACGTAGCTAGAATCATTATACCTACTACATAGGCGTAGCTATGATCTGAATCATCACGGTAAGATAGACTAATCATAATGTCAATTCATAATAAACTGAACTCTCTTACCGAAGTATTATTGTTTATCAGGAAACGTAAAACGTTTTAAAGCATATCAGGAAGCATCCACACTACAAGAACGTGTATCCTACTAGGGGAAAGGTAAAATGTGTTAGATGCGTACAAACTGATGACAGCATTATTCAACCAAACTTTGAATGAGTCTGAGATTAAAAAAAAACCAAACTAAAGAACAAGGATTTGTTAATATAGTAACGTTTACGACATTTGTGTGACTACCACGCCTTGGAGGTTGGAATAGATATGTACGATATACTACTATTTTTTAAGTCATTGCTAAATTTCTTTTTTATATTAGCCAGGGTGACTTTTCCTCACCAAAGCTATTATTTCTCCACAACACATTAAGTATATGGTATGAAGGGATAAATCTATGGATTATGATCTGCTGGTAAAAATAATATGTGAGAATAAACAAATAGGTGTCGTCAACCATCATAGATTAACATATCATGTAAAGTGTCCGCAGATGAGTCTTGTTACTAATAAGAAATATCTATAGTCGACTATAGCGACTAATTTGCATACAAAGTATGTGATACACACTTACAAACATGAAACTAAAGAAGAAAAGTAAAAATTACGCGAGTCCTCCTAAATAAACAAATCCCTGCCATAGAGAAAAAATCGCCTTGCAGTCTGTGTTGTATGTAGTTACATAACATAATACTATGTTTTAAGAAATATGAACCGATGAAGTAGGGACTTCTGTAGGAAGAGTTCTCTAAGGCGTATATCCTATATTAAAGCTGCAAAAAATACGATATATCTATCTAGTTAGGAATAAAATTAAATACATACCAAGTCAACCTGATATCTGTCTATGAAGAGGACATTCGATATTGATGTTATAGCCATGTACTCGTTTGGCAAATGATCACTCTGGATACAAATAACTTCTATGCAAGATGAGGTGAAGTCTCGTCTGAACTCATGTGTCTGCTGCATATCATACATAAGTAATCTCATAATGCAACAATTTCCATAATGAAGGATGATCCAAAAAAAGGAGACAGATATAGTTTAATATCAGATACACGATGTGCAAGATAGAATGACTGTGCTGAGGTGCAAGGAGTATTTGAGAAGGACCCACTGAGATGAATAAAGGTCAAAATTATACAGAGAGAGCAAAAAGTTGTCATAAAACTCCACGTTTAAGGGCATGACACGTGTCGAGTTATATATTATAATGTTCTGTCTAGTCACAAAGGCATCTCTTATGACAACAAGTGACAAGGTATCCTCTGCTAATGGACCTCTGATAACCATTCCATAGAAGTATATTAGCCTTGGAAATTTATCCTATAAATGATCGTATTATATTATAAGCAAATAATATATCTCTGATAGACGTAAGCAATACATAACCATCAGATAATTGTGAACGAATATCTTTTAGATAAATGAGACTTGCTTCAGCTCTTCTATTTTAGTGATGTGAGATGCGCATGTTATTCCAAGTAATAAAGATATGGAAATTCTTTTTTCTCACTAACAAACTGAGCAGAGGTATCAGTAATAATCCCAAAACATTTTCAAATATTGAGTACGACAATTAACGAACATAGTGGTGTTGACCTAACGAGACTACGCCATATTGAATTGCTCATCTCAAAACCATCTTAGGAGCTGAGCAAGAAAATAGATTATAGGAGATTCGTGGTTTAGGATGTCTTCCTTATATAGAATAAATCTCATTAGAAGTTGTGGCATAACATAACTTTTTGTTAGATCTACCTATATAACATATTATTGTGTTAGGGTTTTCCGTCTTGTACGTGAGGATAGATACAAAAGAATGTATAGAAGAATTAAAAACAAGACATTTCTCAAAATGTAATAATAAAATAGTTATTTTTGTAGAGCTTTATAATAATTTGTTCTTCTAACAATAATGTCTGATCTGGTATATCAAAATTAACTGTGATAAAATCACAATTTCAAAATGGGATACCATAAAGAAGAAGAAAGATAGATAGAGAAAAAAAACTCATAAAAAATGAAATTCTACGCCATTTGAGATTGTGGTACCATTATCGAAACAAATGACTCATATCGATACAACATAAAGTCCTGAGCAATAAAGTTCGGAGCCTGTATCAAACAGAGGTCAAATAGCTAATGTATGAAATAAGATAAAAAATCAAAAGGTAAAGTAACTTAGCGTCGCAGACGCAGTCCCTAACCAGGCATACATGTCAAGAAATGAATTTAGAATCCATAATGAGTGAATAATTTTGCAGCAAGCATGTAAAAAATTGCAAAAACCGATCTATCATACCTTCTCTTAGGGTAATAGAAACTCTATTGATCCTTTTAGTGAATACAGAAGTTCATATCACAATCAAAAAATTAAAAATTTGCAAACAAATATAGTCTACTTAATGTCAAGAAGATATTGACCTCCGAATAAAACAATGGCCAAATAGGAAAGCTGCGCATACAATAAGAAATATAACTAGGGAAAGACATTGAAATAACAGGGTCTGGGTTCTAACCAAAGAGCGTAGATTTCTTCATTTATGGATAGAATTAATATGCGAACTCAAAGGATGTGAATACTGCCACAAGCATTCTCAACAATAGGCTATTATTGAAATATATAGTGTTACACGATCAATAATTAAGTATACTAAACTAATGCTAGATATGAAGTAGGTATCAGAGTGAATTAAATCAGTATATATTATCTGATAGTTCTCATAATGTCCATTAACTGTATAATGGACTTTTCCCTGATATCATTACATTTTATGTTAAAGACTAGTCTATTTGTGGTATTTCAACTATTCATAACCCTGTCTTGTTGTTCCGAAAATCCCATTAAAATGAAAGTATAACTGTCTCAAAAATGAAACTTTATTATCGATAAAGAGGTATCGAAGGTTTATGACCAACAGGTCATCTAGCTCTGAAGTGCTCAATGAACTTCACAATATTTCCTGAACCATGTCCACAAATAGATCATTGACTACTTAGATATATAGTTATTCATCAGGAGGGCGGAAATTCACATCTGGAGAATAGAAATGATGTACAACAGATTAATTCCTATTGTACGAAATATATAAAGTAACTTGCATCCTACATTTTCTGAAGATGTTCGGATAGTTTGGTGATAACAATATCATCAAATAGTAAATGGCTGTGATTTTAGCGTCATCATAAAGTTTTAGATACAATCTCAGATTTTGAACTATTTCATTGGCAGTCACTTTGTAGTTGTGTCTCACCTCTCAAGCTCAGAACCTATTCTTTATAAATTGGAGCAATGCTAAATCTACGACATTATTAGTTCAGATACTCCACAAAATCATTAGAAGAATCGGCAAGCATATTCTATAAGCCATCACCAAACCAAAAATATTAATAATATTAAACAATCATTGCTTGGGTATCTTTGAGACACTATACTATCCTCAAGATTCAAAGTCTAATTACACCTAGGTAATTCAATCCATGTACCTGTACTGATATTTTGATCAAGGTAGTGAGTCCATGGTCGAGGCATTTTCTTTATTTGCAAACGTACTAGACTCAATCAATTTACTAGTAAGACCACAATTAGATTGCTTTAAAAACAGAAACTGGTAAGAATGTCTACACTATCAACAATGGTTTCGTGATACATAATCTGCGAAGCATGAGCAGATATTGGTGTAATAGTTAGAAACAACTCAATAGACATCATATGGGTTGTTTTTGCCCTAACAAAATACGGATGCGCGCAGCAGACAGATCATACTGCACATAACAAACTTGTGAGTAATTGGACAGACATGGTGTTGGTTCGCCAGGTGATACGATTTCACAGCATGTGGAAAAATCTGATAAAAATGGATAGTAGGTCATGATAGGTAGTTCCATGAGAAATTCAATTAATATAGGTATCAAGTGTCATTATAGTCAGGAAAGATAACTAGGAACAAGATCAAATAGAAACAAAGCGTAAAAGAAGAGAAAGAAGTTTACACCTTCCCTATAGAAAATGGAATGAGAATAAAAAATCACTATACTAAATAAATTTCCATAATGAAGAGCTTAAGCTTTTTTAAGAATGATTGACTAGATCATATTATACGATGGAAATATAATATTGTTATACCTCTTCTTCACCAATTTCTATATACTCTGGAAAGAGATACAAATAAGCATGGATTCGAAACTACCCTCTAAGAACAAGGAGTCCAACTACATGAATAAAAAACATTTATACTAAAATCTGAGGGGGTGAATTGACGAAGACAATGTGAAATGAACTCAAAACTATATGCTTCCTATACCATGTTTAAAAATCACACTATCTCTCAATGAAATAAATAGAAGCTTTTTATAAGATAGTATGAATTAATTTATTATCATTTATAAAGTATATCCTAGAAAAAATACAATTCTGAATACAATATTTTGTAAATATTGAAGTGATTATAAAAATATATATTCAACTCATACTAAGCATACAATACTGAAATTTATGGCGAACCAGTGTAAAGGTTGATTCTGTTTTATGAGGAATAAAAGTACATAAAATAAGGTGTTTCATTCTAATTATGAACTTTTGTCAATGTAATGTGTACGACCAAATGACCTTAAGATTTTCGTGCTACAGGGGGCGTCACATTTGTTTATAAAGCAATACCATTCATTACACATATGTATCATGGTGGTACACAAGAAAAAAAGAAAAGAGCTAGTAAGCTTTTCATACACATGTCTCATTTAATTGCTTTAGATCAACAGAGAAAAATCATAGAATCTCTAAGGCATAATCTACCTTTGCTCAAATTCATGTTCCGAACCAAATTGTTGTTACATGAATAGTTAAAAGAAAGCATTAATTAAGCTACATTGTATGTAGTAGCATTAGAATTGGAGTCGCATTTCAGACAAGATAAAGATCTCGATTGTTAAGGCTACCCAATACTTCTAACAGTGTGGGTCCCGAGTGATAGCATTCATAATTGTAGCACTACTCTTTGTAACTCTGCATTCACCACCTATACTCCCAATAACGACGATAGTTTTGTCATCCATATAGTTAATAGAATAGGCCCTACTAAACAGTTGTCAAAAGGAATATTACTTATTCTCCTGCTAACCCTGAATAGAGAATTTCCAAATTATCCGAACTGATAAATATTTAGAGAGTCCTCTTATCCGATAGAAAGCATATAAGCACACATTGTTGGCGAATCAGATACAAGGGAGAATGCAGAGTGGCATACTCAACTGCTCGTATAAGCAATTAAGTATTGATTAAAGCTAATCTAATAAGAGAGTCTGATCTAGAAAGAACAACCACAAAAATTGGTTTCAGCCCTGATACTTTGTTTGACCTACCCAGTGACTGTATTCTACCTTGGATAAGCAAAATCTAAGCTTTTCAACATATTCTCTATTATTCATAGTTTATCTGATCCTCCAAGAAGAAATTACTTATACATACATATTCTTTGAGAATAAGATTGACCGTTCAGAAGATCTTTATAGCAATACATACTTTTTCTCATTGCTTACTAAAAATACATAAACAAATATCGACTATACCCTAAGTTAGAAAATCATACAGCAATCAATCAAATTACAGAAAGGTATATACTTGTTAATTTACATGACTAATATCTCAAGTCAGAAGAAAAAACTTGTCCATTGAATTAACTGAACTAGAAATATATAATATGAATTCCACGTCAATTAAATCAAATCAAATCCAAAACTTAAAAACTGTTTGTTCACACCATTGGATTGGAAAGATCAAGAATACCTTACTCGATCCTTTTGTCCAAGCATGGTTTGCAATGACATGTGAAAGTTTCAATCTGAATGGTGCGAATTGATTTCTGAAAGCCAGAAGATAGCATTGCTGTCCAACAAATTGGCCATGTTAGTCAAACTTTTGAGTTCAGGTGAGCATAAGATGAATATACAAGAATCCAACACACAATTGGGAAATAAAACAACAGAGAAGAGGTTCATACCTACAGCAAGAGATCTAGGACTAAGTGATTTGTGGAGGGGTTTCTTAGTTCTCCACTTCTAACATCTGTGTTGATGTATTAATTTGGCTCCCGTATCCTTTAACAAATTCAACCTCCTCTTCCCTACCTCACTAATTTCTTGCCTGGGATAATTTCTCTTCTCCTCAAGCCGCTCAAGTTCTTTGACACAACCTGTTGAACTTTTTCTTGAGATTCAGCAACACTTGTTTCCGACGTGAGACAAACTACATATGCAGTCACACTG
>FXXK01001780.1:14208-28974 GCA_900184695.1 Betula pendula | reverse complement strand
GGTGCGTTTCATTTTGCTAGTCAAGCTCAACTAAGATATATCTTCATGCTTAATCAACTTACCAATCTTTCGACAATCTTTAAATTATTTTGGAAAGACATTCTTATATTTAGATCAAATTTGTAGAAGGTTTTACACAACGTCAATGATATATTTGTTCAAGCTCTATCAAATATAGAATAGCGTGACAAACCTGCAAAACGTAAGCTAGCATCCCTGCAGCAATAGCAGTCATCATCATATGTGTACCATCAAGCGAATGGACAAAATTTGGCGGAAATGCGGTCCTCTGTTTTCTAACATCTACCTGAAATTGATATTATAATGAAATTCTCGAATGACTGCATAAATATCAAGGAAAGAAATACTGGAAAACAAGAAAAATTGTAAGCTTACCGAGTTACCCTCCCGCTGCAAAGCCAAAACCTGAAGAGACGTTCTTATCTGCAGCCCCATGACTAATAAGTTAGTAGAGTTCAGGTTATTATGGAGCTGATTAGATGTTAGGAGAAATATAGTTTGAATCAAATATAGTTTTCACACCCTGCAATGGGCTTCCTCATCCAGCAAATAACGAGGAAAAACATGAACCAGTACCAAAAATGGCAAATGGGCATGGTATTCTTATTTTTTTTCTCTTCCAAATCGGTCGCCTATGTTTGAAAACAGCTACTATTTTGAACAGAATACTTCCGCACATGTAGGGAAAAGTCAGGTTTTGCTGCTACTCAAGTTATTCCAAGGACAAATAAATGCTATGGGTACCAAATCTTTTACCAAGAGATGGGTACCAAAATGATGTGGAGCTCTATTCATTGCCACCCCTAGCATTTCTTTTAATTAATTATTTTATTCTCTCCAATTAATAAGCTTCACATTATTTTGGCATCCATCTCTTGGTAAAAGATTTGATACCCCTAGCATTTCTCTATTCCAAGTGCAACAGAAAATTGAGGTCACCCCCATTATTCCATATGTTAGTGACTATGAGCCATCTAGTTACATGGCATGCATTGAGCGACAAGATAATCAATATTCTCAGGTTTTAACACTCAAAATATTTCCTGAATGTAGAAGATAAGATGTCCACTGATTGCTTAGTGATGATCTCTAACAACAACTACCCATAAAACTTGTTTCACCAACTAATTCCCATTTCCTTGCGCCAGCCATAAAAAATGTGACAAATGTACATGACATCTGTTTAGATCATTAATATGGCAAAACAACAAGAAAACATACAACTAAGCTCACACTCACAAGATGCCTTTCACTTCTACAGTAGGGTTGTACAACTGGAAGACCAAGAGGAGTGGTCCAACGCCACAGGTTGATTTCGGAAGCAATTACCTGCAGAAGTTTCAAAATCCACCAATTTAACAAAAGAAAAACAAAGTTTCACATCCACCTAAGTGTTGTCAACATAATTCAATATCCAGAATGTGCCAGTAATGAATATACCTTGGCACAATCACCAAGCCAACCCATTATGCCCCGTGCAGCTTGGAATATCTCGCAAGGGCAGCCAACGTTACCTACAGAAAAGATATTTTATAAGTTATAAATGAAAATTCAAATATAAAATCACTAGTTATCTAAGATTCAAAAAAAAGAAGTAAATATGAGATTAAAAGAGCTATGGGACATGGTGGTCCCACAATGCATCCCACTATCACTCTCGCATAATGGTTAACACTAGAAATACAATATCAGATTGGTTGACTTTGCATTGTATCTTCATCTTCCTAGAAATTTTCTTCATAATGAAATCTAAGAAAGTTTCAAAAGTAGCTCTTGATCCCCAAACGCTATAGCAGAATTTGCATTTTGAGGCAACTATACATCTCTAACAGCAAGAACCTAATCCCTGCTATTTAAGTGGCTGGTTGCTTACTTTAGCAGCATAGCAAGCTGCAGTAAACAGCAATCTGTCGTCAGTAATGAGACCTTTCTCCTCTAATCTTCTTTTTATCTGCTCCCGTGCCCCAACATAAGTAACACCATATACTGAAGTCATCACCGCTGTGTTCACCAATTTCCGATCGACCTGAAAGTTTTGACAACCTTAGTCTGTCAATCAAAAAGGGAAAAAACAAAATATATTATAAGATAAAATAAAAGCGAAAACCACAATTATTCAACCTGATCAATTAAGATCTTTGCTAAGAGTGCATGTGGATTTGTAGCTGGGTCCTTGTTGCTGTCCCTTTTCATAATATCATGAACCCTGCCCAGATTTACAAATAGAAGATAAGGCAACAAAAGTATTATACAAGAAATGTTGAATTTTCACCAAAAAGATCAAAAACTATTAGGTTATTTTTGCGAAAGACATTAAATGTGTCTCTGACAACTGTGGTAGGTAATGATCAAGTCAATATGCTAAGGCTGAATCTTTCTGATATACCTCATAGCAATTTCTGAGTAAACATCAGCAGGTTTGTCTCCAGCAGTTAAGTTTACTGCAGCTGCTTCCATCTGAGAACACAAATTTACACAGGAGACAAGTTAGGACACAAATGCATTTCAAATCAATCAGCAAGCCAGAACACCTTACACTATTAAGTTCTCAATAGTCAGATTTTAGAGACTAAGGGATCAGATAAAATATTCTGATCAAACAGAGGAACGAGTAAAATATCAGGCACAGCTTATACAACATTTTAAACTTGCAAGCCCTGATTTGAAATCCAATTTTGCAGTAAAAGTACACACCACACAATACAGAATTGGCCTTTATAACAAATTAGCATAACCAAGTGGTTGAAAGTTTCTCATCAAAGTAATTAATCATCTTCATACTCAGCACGGCAGGAAACAAATTCATGAAAGTGACACCACTAGGTTGCTAAAAGAAATGATTCTGAGCCACATGCCTAGCACATCAGAGAATAAGGCATTCAACAAGACCTTCTAGATTTAATGTAAAATAAATTATAAAAATTTAAAAAACAAAAAGAAAGCTGCTGATAAGAGATAAAGTTGCTCGGAATTGACATTGTATGTTTATGAAGCTATACTACTCAAGTAGTTGCATAACACGAAAGAAAGATTCTGGTAAAGGCATCCAAAAACAATTGAAATGTGAAAGATGAAAAAAAAGAAACAATTTCTACATTTTCCATAAGTACATAAATGCACTCAAACAAAGAAGAGTACTAAAATATTCTGATGGATGATGGGAGCAAATTGAATATGAGCTGATCAGTGATCTGCCAAATCAACTTCTTTAAAATACCCAATAGAGCCATAAATGAATACTAAATTATATATGTATCATCGCCTTATGAGTTCCTGGACCATTTCTTTCCAGGAAACATAAAAATCTAAAGGGAAAAAAGAAAACCAAAACAGTGGAGTGTTACACATCCGAAGAATAAATCATCTAGACAGAAGAAAACAGAATAAAGCAACTTACACTGTCTCTTCCCAATGCTGCATAGTGCTGTAAACCATTGCATGAACCATCCTAAAAATTATTGAGCTCTGAATTAATAATATATTCCCAATGAAAAAAAATACATAAATAAAGAATCATTGGTATAAAAATGTCTATTCGAAAAAGGTAAAGAAATGATTGGAAGGCATATAAGATAGAGAACTATGCAAGAAAAACTATCAATAAGACCCAAGTAAAAGGAGAATTCTTTTTTTTAAAAAAAATAACATTACGTTATGGAACCTTTTAGTTTTAGAAGAAATGGAAAAAGCATAAGATGCAGATGGGTCAGTATAAGATGTCCCATTTAAAGTGGCAAAACTTCAAAGAGATTGCAGCACATGATTACAAACAACGAATCAATAGTTAGTAACCTCCGATGTGACGTACATGATGACATTACGATATGTGATGACTTCTTTAAGAATATTTAGACCAAAAGTCAATCCAAAGGGATGGATCCTAAATGAGTGTAAACTTTTTTTTTTGATAAGTAATAGTAACGTATCGTATAAATAAAGCGCAGAGGAATGAGTGTAAACTTTAAATTCCACTGACATCTGGATTTACTAGAATTTGGATCTATTAGCTTGATTACTTTCACATAATCATGTGAATCATCAAAATTTAAAAAGAGAAGGTTATGATGGTAGCTCTGACAAATCCTCCAGCATCTAATAGCAACAGCATATTTAGTCACAAAACTTGTAACAACAATTTTTTGTTAAATCACCATCTATCCCAGAAGCTTATACTGACAATATAGGATAAATTTAATCATTTAATTAATATTCTAACACTTCACCTCACATGTGGGCTCAAACTCTTCATCATTAATTGAAGCTCAACATGTAGAATATTCAACTTAATTTTTTTTTTTTTAATAAGTAATAAGCCAATCTCATTAAAGGTGTAAAACCTCTAAGTACATATGAAGAATACAAAAGAAAACACCTAACTAGGAAAGCAAAACAAACTAGAAAGTCACTATAACTAAGCGACAAAGGAAAAAGAATATTCAACTTAAATGGGAGATATAATGTGGAGTTAAAGTTTGAACTCAGAACTACTCTGATACCAACTTGAATTACCTCTCTCTGAGAGACGCTCTCTCTCCCTCTCTCAATGGTGGCGCGAGCTGGCGCGTTCCGCTAGGTTGGTTTCTTGGGTTGGTGAAGCTGAGATCGATAGGCTTTGGGCTCAAGGTGTACTCTGGCTGGTGTGTTCCTGGGCTGTGTTTTGGTCAGCGCAGTTGGAAGAAGCGCTTAGGTACCCACGATGTAAGTGGGTCGCGGAGGTAGCCGTGTGGGTGGCCGTCCGAGTGCCGTAGTTCTGTGAATGGGGTTGGAGAGCCACTTCTTCATCGAGGCCAAAACCTTTGTCTTTTTGGCAGTGGAAAGGAAATCGAAGCTGCGGGTGGAGGAAAGAAGGAAAGGTTTTTTTGGGACTGTTTGTTTGAGATCTTTGAGCGTCACGTGGTTGATCTCGAAGGTGGAAGAGGTGATTAGGGACCCAGGGGATGAGGAGTTTTGTCAAATCTTTCAGGAATGAGTCGAAGGCGATTATTCTTCGGAGAGGTGGGAATAAGGCTGGGCGGTACTTGGAAGTGGCGGTTTATGCTGAGGGAGGCCGGAGAGGGTTGGTCATGTTTTTTGAGGGCCGTGGAGGGCGGGGATGGAGCCGGGTCTCTAGGGAGCTGAGCAAAGCGCAGGTCTTTCTTGAAGCTTTGTATGGGTCTCAGTCATCGGACATAGGTGGTTCGATCGGCGGTTCTGTTGGCGGGAAGAGTGCGGTGAGGCGTTTTGGCGATGGCGATGCTCCATCGTTCGAGGAGGTGGTTTGCTCGGCGGTTCCTTCTACGGCCTTGTTAGAGAAGCAGTTGGCTTCTACTATTTCGTCGAGTGATTTGGATTTTTTTTTCCTTCAGGGACGTCGGAGAAGCAGTCGGAGCTGAGGTCGGTGATCAATTGTTTTGAATTGGAGACGGCGGTCTTCGATTCCTGCGTTGTAGACAAACCTATAGCTCGAGACTGCGGCACACGTGGCTCGGTGCGCGATACTGTCGACTGGCTAGCGGAGGTGGATCATTTCTTTAGAGATTTGGGCCGGGCTTTTGGGCGTATGAAGAAAGGCTGGCTGGCATTGGGGTTGGGCTTGAAGCCCATTTTGGGTCCATCAGGTTTTAAAATGCCCAAGCCTTTTAAGGCCTTTAAGCCCTTTAAGTCACGATTTATAAGGCCTTTGAAGGCTATCCTGGATCCGAGCAAGGGCGCTGATGCGGTTCGTGGAGGTCATCGTCTCTCAGCTCAGAGGAAGAAGCCGCTAAAGGCAACGACGACTCAGCCTCTTGATAGGTCGACTTTGATGTCAGCTCCGGCGACTAATTCTGAGATCGCGCAGTTCTCCAATGTGGGTCTTGGGTCGCCGACGGTTTCTAGAGCGGACCCGGTTTTGGGGGGGGTGTCTAATTCCTTTTGCTCCTTCGGAGGCGACAGCGTCGACAGTGAGGAATGATTTCTTCAAGTACAAGGGGTCTATTTCCCTTGCCGACGTAGGTAATTCTGTGAGGAACCTTCCAGCACTGTCGGAGGCGACAGCGCCGACAGTGAGGAACCTTCCGGCGGCTGGTTCTCCTCCAGAAGCCGACCAAGCTTTTGCACTTCTACAACCGTAAGCACAAGGTCAAGAGGGCTTCGAAGATGGATATGGGTCAGTTTGCGGGTGACTTGATAAGCATCGCCCCCTAGTGCTATGCCGCTGGTGGGTGATCAGAGTTCGGTTTCTGGTGGGTCTTCTGGGTTGTTCTCGGCTTTTGAGTCCAGTGGTTTTACGGGCTCCAAGGAGGTGGGCTTTCTCATGGCTCCCGCAGCTAAGGCTGGTACGTCTTCGATCATTCTTCTCCGGCAAAGGGTATGCTCCGGCGGGGCTTTCTCAAGCCTCGCCCCTATGGCGGGGTTTCACGTCGGTCTCCCAAGCCTGTGTGCTTATCGGAGGCTGGGGAATCTTCTAAGATGAGTAAAGTGCTTGGGGAAGTCTTCGAAATGCCGTGGAACATCTCGAAGGTTGGGGTTGAGGTTGAGGATGGGGTCTTGGGGGCTAATGGATACCCTGAGGCTGTGGCTAATGCATTGGCGATCGCTCTATTTTTGGGAATCTCGTGTGGGGGAGATGAGAAAGGCTTCTTCGATTTGTTGAGTGATATCGATGAGGATCATAAGCAGGAGGGCATGTTTGCGGAAGAAGGGGGCTTTGTTTTAAAATCAAAAGGTTGGAGGGAGCGAAAAAATTTAGAATGTTCCCTTAACTTTGATGTTAGAAGTATTGGGTCTAGCCGGGTTAAAAATAGGTCGTGTTTGTAGGTTTAGGGGATTTTTGTTGTTCTGGGGGCTCGGGGTTTTTTTTTTTCTTTTTTCATGTTTTTCTGTTTAGGTTTCTTCTTGTATATTTCTAGTGTACTTAGGGGCGCCACACACTTTTTATAAAATTTCTACTTACTTATCAAAAAAAATTTGAGCTTTTGGGACAAGTGGTGACTTAACAATTTTCTTGGGATCTAGCAAAAAGAATAACAAATAGGCTAAGAACTTTGTTCCCTACCAAGTCCTGACAAGCTCAATAATTATAAGGATTGAGTTAATTTACAGAGATAAAGCCACTAATTATAAAACAAGTACATAAATATTTGCATTCTGAATAAATTTGCATAAGGTAGGGTGCTTTTNGTTTTTCACTACTTTAAGGCTTCTGATGAAGCATTTACCTGATGAATTGGCAAGTGTGAGATGATGGTATGCGGTGATGAGCTTCTTAAGGCTTCTGAAAGATTAATACAAGCAGCTAAGAACTGAAAAGGATCTTCCGCTGTCAACCACCACCGGTTTCCATTAATAGGGTTGTCTGCTGAATCAAATATATCACGAAGGTGATTATCAACAAATGCTAGACGTCCATCATGTGAAAGCTTCTCAACACCGCCTGAATACAGATTCGCTAAATGTATCTTCAGCCAGTGTAAGCCAGACTTCCCTAACGGTCGCCCTTCAGCAAACTCAAGTATTCCTCGACATAGATCAGAACTCAAATGATTCAAATGTGGGTGCATTGGATATGCTCGGCCACGGAAATCAAGATTGTGGGGATAATAAAAGCCTTCCTCATCTCTCATTTTTTGAGCCACCTACATGAATATGAGTTTGGTCATATCAATATTCACAAAAGGGAAAGCATAAGTGTGAACACAATTCTTCCAGCCAAAGTCTAGACAGAGTGTTATATGGTAAAATTGCATTTATGTGAAGTACTCAAAATCGTTTATACATAGCAATTTCTTTTTCTTTTTCTTTTGGAGGTAACATATGAAAGATCATGAGTTCACTAGTTTAGCGAGTGGATCAATGGACTTCTCAATGTTTCAAGACAAATGCCAGCAGTTTATTTGATAATCTCAGATGTAAGAACTGGAGATCTTACAGAAAGCTTAAGTTCAGTATCACATCGTTGAGCATGCCTCTCTAGATTAATCTTCTTTGCCTTTCTCAAATTCCATTTCCATTCCTGAATTTCTGTTAAATCCTCTGAGGATGGTTTCTCTGGTATAGGAACCTACAAGCAAATGAGGAATAAATACAGGCCAGATGAATCATTTAATTGAAAGATGTTCCACAAGATACCTACTATAATGAGCTGTAAAAATTACCCACCAAAAGAAATTCTTCATTCAAACCAGGTCAGTTTTACCACAAAGGGAATGGATTGAATGATCCTTAGTCAATAGCATTTCTTGTGGGTTGCCTCAACACAAGGCAGACATGTGAGGGGGTGTCATTTTATAATATCATGGATCATTCAATGAAGTCCGTGTTGAAAAGAATATCCAAGAAATGGGAGCCATCATTTGGTGGGTTCTGGAACCCACATCTGCGAAAACACTAGTAATATTGATGCAACCACAACATTCTTACAATTGCATTTTTTAAAGCAAAAGCAAAGGTGAGACATCTCAGATTTTATAATTGACAACATAAAAAATAGAAAGACTTCACTCACTAAATTCAACAAACATTTGGACTTATTGTTAAGAATAAGCAGCTCAACACTGCAACAATAGGACTAATAATATAGTCAGAATTGAAAATAAAGAAACGCTCGCCTAATACAACTAACAATCACCTACACATGCCTTGTGGAGCGAACTGAAAATAAGGAAAGCTTAAATCCTCAAATATTGCCCAACCAACAGCCAGAAAACAAATAATCAAAAGCAAAACACTTTGACCGAACCAGATTGGTAAAGGAAACTTTCCACCAAAGCTAAAGGAAACTAAAAACATCGAGTAAGTGCAGATAAAGCCAAAAATTCATTTTCAGTAAAAAAAAGAAAGAAGAAGAAAATAAAATGGAATCAACTAGTTGAGATAAATTGCTAAGAGAAACTCGCTGCAAGTAAAAATTTGTTGCTGAAGCCACTGTGCTCTCCTCTCTCTCAACTCAATCCAAGAAAGCTTTTTTTGGCTCTCTCCATTTATTGACAGGCAAAATAATTTGGGGGGTTTTTGGTAGTTAATAATGGTTGGCTCTAAATGTAACCGTGGTTGACTTCAAACCACAAACAAATATATAATAGAGGAGCAGTCAAGAAAAGGTTTGCCTAGTATGGATACATGGGAAAAATGAATGCGCCATGTCAAAGTATGCTTATGCCAACTGATGCAAAGAATGCCTTTCAGGAGTCTGGAGGGAATACCTATGCCTAGGTGCAATCAATCTATGCCACAATGCTTATTGGTTGCACCTCATTTTAGAGCATGCCATGAAAACCCTTGTTTCAACAATGCTTACGATATAGTAATGCAAAAGTAGAATGCAAATGGTATGTTTAGAAAAAAAAAAGAGATAGTATATTGCTCAAATGTTAAACTTCATAAGGTTCTCACATCTTCACGATCGACCAAGCCAGCAATATTGCCTCCTCTAGCCCAAATGCATTCAACTACGTTAAGAACTCTTCTATTTACTCTCCATTTGGTGTTGCCAAGCATATCCAGGGCCTGTATGTTCAGAACCGAATTAGCATAAAAGCAACTCCTAGGGTAAAGAAGCACCAGCAAGCGGATCCAAACTGTGATCAATCACAACGAAAGAGAGTTCTGCATTTAGAAACTAATGCAAGGTGTTCGACACAGCACCCAAAAATCTATACATTAGGATATGTCTAAATATAAACTGTCATTGTGTATTTTATTTGTACTTAGATATGATTCACTGGCTAATCATATAGAAAAACCATAGAGAGTAAAACAAAGATGTTAGTTAAAAAATTTGTTACACGAAAAGGGAAAAATAGATAATTAAAAAGCAATTGTTACAAGTAAAGTACCACCCTCATTCAATGTTTGCATCAACAAAACACGAGTTTTAAATCTTCAAGGCTAAGTTTAATGTGAAGTTTCAAAGATCAAAGGGAGTGAAGAAACAAAAATGGATCTATAAAAAAATGGAAACAAGGAAAAAAACAACGAAAAAGTGAACCAACATCTTTGGCCTTGACCTAGTACCACGAGAAAAATATGAAAATACACAAATAAGAGTACTTTAAATATTTTGCACCTCAAAAACCTTTTGCATCTGTTTCACGGGAACAATCTTAACTGCATCCTGCTGCTTCCTGGATCCATGAGTACGCATGACATAAGAAGGTAGGAACAAGTGCCCACCCTTGTCATACCTGGAGGGAATTTCACAAAGAATTTTGAAAAATAAGTAGCAAAAATATTAAAAGAATTCTGGGTAGCAGGCTGCAGCCAGTTTTTCCCTTCTATTTGAAGTCATTCATTATGTTCGAACAAATAGATTTCCACTTTTATAAAGCATACCCAACAAAGAGCCTTTTTAGGAGAAATTTCCAACATTAAAATTACTTATTCTATCTATATCATACCCTTTCCATTTTTTTGGAGGTACCAACATGGGCACATAAGGAATCAACATATGCTTAGCCTGCATAGAAACAAGACATTAAATGATGATCAGGTAGCAGTAGTTAAAAGTAAAGACGTCCTCAATTTATATCGCATACTTGGAACCTCTACAGGCTTATCCGTGTAGGGTCGAATCACACTAATCCAATAATTTAATTAATTTCATTTAAAAATCAGGTTTGACAGTAGTACCATGGCTAATATGCACTAGAGTGAAAGATGAAAAATTCAACTCAGAAATTTCATGTAATTTTTCAGCACAACCACTAGAAAGTAAAGAAATGACAAATGATAAAGTCCTTTCAAGTGTAATATCTTGGACAAGATATTAGCAGATATGTAGAAGAAGCAGGTAATATTNAAGCCAATGCATTTACCTATAAATAGGTTTTCAAGATCAGATTTCTTTAGGCAAAACAAATGGGTGAGATCACAGTTTGACATTGCATTTTTTCCCTATTCCAAGCCAGAGAACTCACAATACATTTAACTGACTTCATAATGCCAATTAATTTCAATTGCACCAAACAGATAACATCAAAACAAAAAGAGATGTCTTAACTTACAGTTTTATCAAGCCCCATAAGGACTAGAGGATCACATTCTATAACTCCATATTTCTTCACAATTTTCTGCCTACAAGGACCAAGAAATGATTCAGAATTAGGACCATTTGTATGTGCATCTATGAGTGTGTGTGTGTGTTTGCGCTCATCAATCCAAACAAATCACCACCTGAGAAATGGCCAAATGATTGACTGTATGAAAGTGATCATAAGTTAGAAGCACAGGGTCCACTCCTAGAGAAAATTTGCTAATGGAAAAATAAACGGTTATATTCTCACCCTGGATTTGTTACGGGTTTAAATTTATGCCTGAATGCAGGTCGAATGTCAGGCGGGCCATCCGCTGACTGGTTTAGTGGAGGTTGCACATAAGCCGTTTCAGTTAATAGTTCTATCAAGCGGCTTCCGAGCTGCAAATTTGCACTTCTTAATTTCAAAATCTAGAAAAACTCGATATATTAGCCAAGTGAAAGCAAAAGATTAAATAACCACAAACCTTAGCCTGGGTATCTCGACCCCAGGGCTCAAATTCTTCGTTCTTCAATAGCTTTTGCACCTCCTTCAGTCTTCTTGTTCTAATTAAACTATTTACACGTTTCCTAAGTATCTCCTTCTCCTTGCGCAGATCGTCTTCAGTATCAGCCACAATCTTCTTGCTCTGATAATTCTTAGTTTTCTCCAAGAAACTATGAATCCTAACCTGAAAAATAGCAACATTAACAAGATCAAACAAACCCTCTAAGTTAGTTATATCTTCTTTTTATATATAAGTAATTGACAAATATCATTAAAAGCATAAAAGCGTCCCTTAGTACACAAGAAATATACAAGAGGAAGCACCTAACTAGAAGAAGCAAAAAGAATAAAGAAATCTCTATAACTAATTGTTAAAGGAGAAACATAAACAGTTGTCCAAAGATACAAAGTTTTAAATACAAAGTTTTAAAGAAAAATGACTTAATCTCTAAAGTCTTCTTACGGTCCTAAAAAAAAAAATCATTTATTTCCCTCTATAAACACCATAAAAGGCACGTAGATACCATCTTCCACACAGCAACACCCCGCGTACTAACAGTAGTCCACCAACAAGCATACAGGTTGCCTACACATCTAGAGATAACCCAAAACAATAAAATACGACTGAAAAAGGGAATCCAGATGGCATAAGCCACGTGACAATGAAGAAGAAAAGATGGTCCACAAACTCCCTATTCCTCTGACACATTCAATATCTATTCATCACAATGACGTATTGCTTCCTAAGGTTATCCATGGTAAGAATCTTAGCTAAAGCCGCTGACCAAGCGAAAAAGGCTACCCTCAAGGGAGCCTTAGTCCGCCAAACTTATCTTCACTACCTCGTCTAACCGTAAACAATAGAAGGATCTAACCTTAAACAACCCTCTTTTGAAGGGAAGCCACCACAACTTATCTTCACTACCTCGTCTCACTCTAGCTGGATACCTTTGCTTACAAGTAATAGCAATAAAGAAGAAAATGCAAGAAAGGGGCAAAACCCTAGAACTCAAGTTTTGTGAAGAGAGACATCTGCAAAATAAAACAACAAACAAAGAAGAAATACAGCTAGCAGTGATCTCAAGGAAAGTGGAGAAGGATAAGCTACTATTAGCAGCTATTCAATCATAAAGCAATCGCAAAATCACCACATATGACACAAGGATCCATGGCTTGCCAAATCTCACTATATTTTCCAAGCCTTAGTGCCATCTCCATCCTGCCAGTAAAGTAATTTTAATTTTACTGTAATCCAGTTTCCTCATCTTAATTTTACACACAGATGCCCGACTTGTCGATCAGTTGTATATAATCATTTAAGTTTGCCAAGACTAAATCTGCTCCATTTAAACATATTTTATCCATCTTATTGCCTTGTAACAAAAAAAATTTATATTTCATGTTTCTATAGGTCTAAGAAATTTGTAGGCTGTGCTATATCTTTCTAGTAAATTTATTTATTACCTAATGGGAAATTGAAGAGCAAAGTAACCATCGGGCATAATGCATTCGAAGTATGATACACTTTTCCACTCTAAAAAGACGAACGAGATTCTACATGCAGTTAGTACATCCTACAATTTTTTTTTAAAGACTGAACTTCTGTTTTGATAAGTAATAATTCCTCCACCATGAACACCAAATCCCATAGTTCAATACCACCTCAGATGTACATCCTATTTTGGCTTAGCTAGATAACAGCACGACTTATGGGCGTTGCTTTAAAAACTTTGCAAACAACAATAGGCATACCATTTAGATCAATTCAACTAAAAGCCCAAAGCTAACCAAATTAAGAACTTTATCACTCACCTCATGCTCTATCGCCACACCAATCTGCACTGCAGCCTGAACAACCTGAACATACCCCTCCTGATTTCCCACCATAAACAACCCCATCATCTTATGCATAACAATAACTGCCATCTTATCCGGTGGCAACAAATCAATATGAGGCGCAAATGCCGCCTTATGCTTCTTAGTCCGCTGCACCTTCTGCTCTCTCTCTATCGCATCCCTCAACGGCTCAAACCACCCCAAAAACAATGCCTTCACATACGGCAAATTGGGAGCCAACTTCTTCTCACACATCTCTCTGTGCAACTCCCTATACTCGTCCACCATTCTCTCCCACGCCTCAGTCTCCGCCTTAATCTGCCTCCTTCTTAGTAAATTATACTTCCTCTTCTCCATTTCCTTGAACTCCAATCTCACTTCTTGGTTGCTCCTTTTGTACAGACCCTTCAAGAACAGTGAGGCAATCCAAGGTGGGTCTTGGATGAAGATTCTTGGGCAAGATTCTAAGGGCGTAACTTGGCGGATTTCGTTGATGGGTATGTGGGAATTCATGGAATTCTCAAGGTTTTCGACGAGATTGTCATGGACTGAGTCTGCTATGGGGTGGAGCTGAATTGGGTATGACGTAAATTTGAGGTTGAGTGGGAAAGGAGTGGAAGAGAGCGAAGGTCGGAAGAGAATGTTGGAATTTGAGCTGGAGAGGAAGTGAAGGTTTTTGTGGGACTTGGTGCTGATTTTGGGTGGTCGTTTCCAAGAGGTGCTGTATATTTGAGCTTGAGGGCTTGGAGAGAAGGAGGCTGCAGAGTGCATTTTGGTTTCAAGCAAGAAAAAGGGAAGAGAGACTCTGTTTGCGTGCGGGCGAGTCTCCCTTTGCTGTGAAGAAGAAGAAGAAGAACAAGAGGATGACAATCAAACCTCCCTAAAACCCCGTTCTTGGCCATTTCTGAAGATATTTATTGCGCATAAATTTTTTTTGAAAAAAAAATAAACAATTTGTTTTATTAGTTCCAAGTGAAATAGATTTAAAACTTTGATTTAGTGGTTTTTTCTTTATGATATTTGGACTTTTTTAGTGAAGACAACAACTATTTAGAACACATTTAAAAGATTAAAATATTTTTCTTTTTGGTCTTAAAAGCTTGTATTACTTTTATTTTTCGAAATGATAAGGAATCATATGTGTAGACACATACTTTTTGTTTTTTTGCTTTTTTGAGAGACACATATACTTGAGTGACAGTGTAATTTAAATAAAATATTTGGGATATCATAGCTTTTATTACAACCTCTTACAAACTTATATGGCCGTCTATATGAGTATCATATAGTATATTATCGGCGAAAAAAAATTAAGTAACAAAATTTAATGGACAAGACTAAAATCTTCCTAAAATGCTTTTTTCTCAAAAAGAAAAACCAAAATGAAAATTAATAAAAAATATTATAAAAAAAAGATAGTCAAGGTCATGGG
>FXXK01001780.1:4208-6708 GCA_900184695.1 Betula pendula | reverse complement strand
GAACTCCATTTGGAAAAAACTTGTTGACATCTGGAAAGCTTGGATTGAACAAACAGTATTGGGGAAGACCCTCCCCTTGGTTCGGCCCAAGCTGTCTTGACCCGCTTGCCACACTCCCTGTCCATATCCCATTTTGCCTCATATTTAAAGGTGCGTTTATGGGTCCCTAATTCAGCAAGGTTGGAAAAACTGAGCCATAAAGGCTTGTGATCAGAAGTGGTGGCTGCCAGGATGGAGACATCCACGTTCTGATACATAGCACACCAACTTTGGTTCGCAGTAGCATGATCTAAACATTCTTTAGTAAAATGAACCGCATCCCTCCCATTATTCCACGTGAATTTGGATCCCCGGAATCCCAGGTCACAGAGATTGCACTCATCCAGAGTAAACCGAAATAATTCCATTTGATGTTCGTTGCGGGGAGCTCCTCCAACCTTTTCGGATTGGTCGACAATCTCATTAAAATCCCCCACACATAGCCAGGGATGGGGGTTGAAGTGCTGTAGGTGACTCAGCAACTACCACGTCTCCGCTCGCATGCCACGGTCAGGGTGACCATAAAAACAAGTTAACTTCCAAGACTGCTCAGTTTCAGCAAGGGAGATGACTGCATTGATATGTCGGAGGGAGTAATTTTGTAATTCCACTTCATGAGCCTCCTTCCAGAGAAGGGCCAGGCTGCCACTCATTCCAATAGGATCAACAACAAACATACCCTCATAACCGAGCTTATTACGAATAAACTGCATATGATGTTGACGAACTTTGGTTTCCATTAGAAACAAAATTCGGGGTTTCTTATCCTTTACCAGTCGGCAAAGGTCCCGAACTGTTCGGGGGTTCCCAAGCCCCCGACAGTTCCAGCTTAGAAGACTCATGGCGACTAGCGGGGCTGATCAACAGCCGCCGCCAATACTAGAGAAATAGGAGCCACAGAGGACATACCTTTACTGGCCTTTTTCCTGGGATGGCCTTCCCCATCACTGACTTGAGGAAGCAGACAGGTTCGCTTCAATAGAGAGGGGGGAATAGTTGTGCCATTTGAAGGGTTACCTTGGATAGCTCTGGCTCGCCTCTTCCAATTATTCCAGCTTGGTCCCTGAAGACCAAGAGCAAAAGTTCTTGAGACAGTCTAAAAATTGGTCGAAGATGCTTGATGCTGGGTCGGATCACATGATAGCCCAGGATGGCCCTAGAAAGCAGCACTAGGCACATTCGGGGGGGTTACGGGCCTAACCTCTGTTAGACCTTCTAGTGGGAGGCTAACATACTGTGGCCCATCGCACGAGAGCCCATCACGCTGGGACCCATCGCCCTTAAGCCCAAAGGCTGTGGAGGGCCCATTCGAAGTCAAATCCGAAACCGTCCCGTTTGAGGATCTGGGAGCCGTTACTGTCTCCTCAAGCGAAGACTTCGCTTTCCCATTGAATTTTGCTGCAGTAGGAGGATTTGAAGGAAAAAATCCAGAATTAATACCTTCTGTTACCTGTACATCCACTTGAATTGAATCCTGGATGACCGTTTTGGGATTTGAGGTGGCGGTCGTGTTCTCAGTCGTAACGCCTGAGTCAAGCGGGTTTGTCTTCGTAACGGCTGGAGCGGTAGAGGCAGGGGGTGGATGGGAATAAGCCGGAAACGGAGGGGTTTTTTCCCGGCACCGTGAAGCAGAACTCCCGTCCCTTGTGGATGCCGCCGGAGCAAGAGGACAGTCGTGGTCCCATGGCCTAAACCGTCGATTCCTGTGAGCCTAGTCCTCATTTGGGAATGACCTGATATCCTCCACCCGTAACCAAGCCCCCCACTATAACTCCAACGAAGAATCAATATGGCGCCCTTGGGGGTTAGAACAACCATCGACCATGGAGAATATACCCACACCGGTAGCAGAAGTTGGGTAATTTTTCATATTGAAAAGACACCCAAACGGATTTACTCGCCAAAAGGAGCGCACGTCCACGCTCTAGAGGTTTAGTAATTGATAAGTGCTGAATGTTATACATTCAAGCCCCTTAACTCGCATGTGTTATACCTTAGTTTATATTGTTTTCTAATATTTTAGTGTGTTTTAGTGTTTTATCTTATTTTGTAGGGCCTAATGGAAAACACATGCAAAATCATCAAAATTAGGCTCAAAATGCATTAAGGAAAGTTGAAAGAGCTCAAAAATGACCTTGGATCGATCTACAGGAAGCTGGGATCGATCGCAAGAAAGCTGGGATCGATCCCAGGCTTGGGATCGATCGTAGTCGCTTCCAGAAGCTTCCAGATCAGTTTCGCAACTAACCTTCGAGTACTGTTTTGGCCATATCTCCCAGTACAAAACTCGGATTGAGGCAAGGTCAGCGGCGTTGGAAAGAAGACTTCCAGACGCACAAAAGCTATTTTATGTGAAAGATCAGATTCGGACGTCTTGGGGGTCAAAAATGTGTGTGAAGTTCCAGAACTTTCTGGAAACGCAAATATCAGCAAATATCTTAAAACCCAGAAAAGTTATCAA
>FXXK01001779.1:51896-66827 GCA_900184695.1 Betula pendula | reverse complement strand
CCATTTCCTTCATAGGAGTTCTTTGGATCAACTTCCCTAAAAACCATGGAAGCAGCGGCGATCAATCACCACAGACCCAACTGTATATTGAATCCCAACCACAGCTATAGAGAGAGGAGAGAAAAAGCTCATTCCTTTGTTGCTACTGGGTGGACCGTGAACATGAAGAAGAGCTTGGTCTTTCGATTTTGTGGGAAATGACGAGGTGAAAGAAGAAAACAAAGAAAAAAAAAAAGAATACCACAATTTAGCCATTGCCACCATTCGAACCTCGGTGGAACATATTGTGCTATACTATGCACTTATCCCATCTCGCGCGTGTTTTCTCCCATTTTGTGTTTCTGTTTTCGGAAACAACTTAGAGTTGTTTCCTATTTTTCTGTTTTCTCCTGTTTTTGTTTTTAGAAATTTTTGTTTTCAAAACAATTGCCAAACGGTATCGGATGTTACTGAAACACGTTTTCGTGTTTTGAAAACAAAAAACTTGTTCTCAAAACAGGTACCAAACAGGACCCATATTTCTTGTTTTTCCTACTTCTGCACTCTCCATCTCTTTCATCACATATCTCTCTGTTCGTCAATATGGTATTAGAGCAATATTAGCTTGATACTTTGTTTTCTCTATTCTATTCTTTGATTCCCTTCCATGGATTCATCTAGTAATCCTTCAATGAATTCAAGCACGGATACTATCATCCCATATTACCTGCACCATGGTGATGGTCCTTATTCTACCATAGTTTCTCAACAACTAATGGGAGACAATTACAACACATGGAGCAAAGCAACGAAAATGGTGTTGATCGTCAAGCACAAACTCAACTTCGTCAATGGTGCTTTGCTGAAACCTAATGATTCATTTGAGGATAGCTATGCATGGTACCGATGCAACAACATGCTGCTTTCATGGATCCTTAATTCAGTGTCGAAAGAAATTGTGGCAAGCATCATCTACATTGACACAGTTACAGACATGTGGAATGATCTCAAAAATCGTTTCTCACAAAGGAATAGACCACGAATCTATGAGATTCAAAAATCAATCTCTGCATTATCACAGGATAATCTTTTTGTAAGTTCTTATTTCACCGCCTTGAAAGGATTGTGGGATAAACTTAACAATTATCTTCCATTGCCCTCTTGTCCTTGTGGTTCTATGAAGATTGTTGTTGATTACCGTGTGCAAGAGTACGTCTTTCAATTTTTAATGGGATTGAATGAAACATTCTCCCATATCGTGGCCAAATCCTTTTAATCAATCCACTGCCTTCTATAAACAAAGTTTTTTCTCTTGTCATTCAAGAAGAGTGCCAGAGACAAGTTGTTTCTTTTCTGGTTCTCTCAATCACCACAGTTTTGCTGCTATGATTACAACTGCTACACAGCAGTCATCTCAAGGATACAAGCCAAACACTACTCGAAAGGAAAGGCCTAGATGCAGTTACTGTGGCATTTCGGGTCACATTGTGGACAAATGCTACAAGGGTCATGGAATCATGGTTATTTTTCTGGTTTTAAATTCACCAAAGGAAAAACCACCTCTTCTGCACACCAAGTGTCAGATTGTGATGTTCCTCATTTGCCTTTCTCTCAAGAACATTATGAGCAAATCCTAGCATTGATCAAGCCGAAATCATTCAATGATCAACCTTCTATTTAGAACATCACAACTCAAGACCACCTGTTTGCAAACATGGCAGGTAGTGTTCTTTCCCATCCTACTTCAAACTTTAAACATTCAAGTTTCAGTTCTTCATCATCATTTATTCTTGATAATCATTTTTATCATCCTCCATGGATTGTTGATATTGGGGCAATAGACCACATGGTTTATTCAATATCTCTTCTCACCTCTGTTACTTCTATTATCTCAAAATCTGTCAAATTGCCTAATGAAAAATATGTTTATGTTATACATATAAGGACTGTTAAGATCACTAAAACTTTAATCTTAACAAACTTCCTTTGTGTGCCTTCCTTCTCTGTCAATTTGATCTCAGTTAGTAAGTTGATCAAATTTCTGCATTGCTGCATCATCTTTTGTGCTAATTTCTATTCATCCAGCTCTATCGAATTGGACGACGATTGGCATGGGTAGGGTGGGAGCCACATGGCCCCATGGAGGGTATGTGGCACCCCCAAATTTTTTTAATTTTTTTAAAATAAACTCTTAAAAATTTAATTTTGACTCCCCAAATGTTTTTTTTTTTTTTCCAATTTTTCCTCAAATTGTTTGAATTGTTTAAAAATATACCCTTAAAAATTTAATTTTGACCCCCTCAATTAATTTTTTTTTTAAAATTTTTTTTGCCTCAAAAGCTTTTAATTTATTTAAAATATACCCTTAAAAATTTATTTTTGACCCCCAATTTTTTTTTTTTATTCAATTTAGCACCCTCAAACCCAAAGGGCTAGCTACGCCCCTAGGCATGGGTAGAGAACACGGTGGCCTATTCTTTTTAGTGCAAAATCTGAACCTCTCTACCTCCTCTCGGTCCAATGCTGTTCAAGTCAGTCCTCCTACTCATATCAGTCCACCTGTTACAAACTCTACTGCAGAACATGTCAACCATTGGCATCTTCGTTTAGGACATCTTTCTGATTCTAGGGGAGTTGAAGAGGAGAATCTGGGAGAGTTGAAGGCAGAGCAGATCTGGAGAGCCTTTGAAGCCGTTACACCAGGAAGAATATATGGTAGGCAGGAAGAAAATAACGACGTCGTTTATAGAAGTTATTATCACGTGAGGAATGAGATGACACAAAATAATGTTTATGGGCCCGATGAGCAGAACCCAGTAGTCGAAGCCTGAGAGTAGAATCCAGCAAGTTAAAAAATCAACATTTGAGGCCCGAGTTAGCACATGCAACCCGAGTTAAAGAACCATCAGTTGCAGCCCATGTTTGAGCATCAGCAGTTGCAACTCGATGGTAGAATCGGGCGTGTGCTGACGTTTGAGACCTTTGTAAAAAAGTATACATACTTCTTTAAACTTTAATTTCATTGTCAATGTGCTCTCAAATTACAAATTATGTGAATGTTCACCCTAAATGACAAAAAGATGTCAATGTCCCAAGGCAGTAAAAAGACAAAAATAATTATAAAAATTTTTGATAAGACAAAAAAAAAAAACCAAAACTAAAACTAAAAAAAATTAATTAAAAAAATCAAGGAGTAATATATTAGGGGGGACATTTTTTCTATATAAAAAAAATTAGAAATTTTTTTAAAAAAAAGAAAAAAATAAATTAAAGAAAAAAAAGGAGGCACCCCTTTGGTTTCTCTCTTTCTTTTTGTTTTTGTTTTTTTAATAATTTTAAGATTTTTTTAATTTTTTAATTATTATTATTATTATTGTTTTTATGAAGGGTATTTTTATTATTGTAGTTTAGGAAGGACACTGACACAATTGATAGTTTTGAGTGACATTGACAATGAAATAGTAGTTTGAGCGTAGTATGTGTACATTTTTCTAAAAGAAAAGAAACTAAGGATTTTTGTTTTAATGGAAACAAAAATCCAAAAACACTGTCTCAATTCTTCGAAGGCAAAGATAGGTTTTCGAAGAATGTAGTAGATTATACTGGTCGAAGCGAGGCCGCCAGTGTGGCGTTGTTATGAAGGGAAGAAGAAGAAGTGAAAATCCAGAATTATTCCACCATACATTAAATTGAAATTGAACAAAAATTCAAAGAGTTATGATGTAGTTTCCTATATGTTTTTTGGATAATTGCATATATTAATTTGATATGACATTAGTACAACTTAGTTATTTAATTTAAAGTAATGCTAGAAATTACATTTCTATCATTCAATTATCTCAAAATTCTAACGTGACAATTCAGCCCAACCAACAAACCATTAGATCAACCATTGTATATATAAATTCTTAGAGTTAGTTGGACTGTTATATTCACATTATAGGATAATTATGAGATAAAATCATAAAAATGTAATTTCTACCATTTCTCTTTAATTTGATTACTATATCACCTATTTAATTCATGCTAAGAAGTACTTATCTCATTTTTCAATTTATACAACTATTTAGTATTTAGTTTATTTACCTCTAAACAAATAATTGTCTATTCTCTATATATATAAGACTGTTGATGTACTAAAAAAAATCACTTCTTCCAAATTCATATACTTAAAACACATTAAAAAAAAACCATATTTAAAACCAAATTCATAAATAATAATATTAATAATATCAATAAAACCTCTGTACATGCATAAAATGGGGCTACACAAGGGTACATAGAGATCAAGCAAACTGATGCCTTATTATATGCGATACAACAAAGTCTACAAGTAGGGAAACTGGCATTAATTTGTTTGCTCTAATTCTGAACCACATATGCTAATGGGAACAATAAGCCATTTACCGTCACCCCTCCATCGACAGAGATAGTCTGCCTGGTTATGTAAGAGGCCGTGGGAAGGCAAAGGAATGCAACTAAGGATGACACTTCTTTTGGCTCTCCAACGCGTCCCATGGGCGTTCGAGAGATAACAGAGTTTAAAAAGTTTTCATCAGCAAGATACTGCAATGAAATTAAACAATCAAAAATTAGATAATCATTAATTTTAAAAATGTCATTATCATTAATTTAAAGCATAAGAATGCAAAAATGGATCGTTACCGAATCAACAAGGGGGGTCCGGATAAACCATGGTGCAACACAATTAGTCCTTATTTTATCTTTTGCCCACTCGCATGCCAAACTTCTTGTTAGCTGATTCATTGCCCCTACATGCATATATATATATATATACATGAAAAATTAACACTTACACAACCTTCATATTAGCAATAACAATAATAATAATAATACATCTAAAATACCTTTAGTTGCTCCATATATGGATCCAACATTCACTGACACAACACTACAAACTAAAGACACGAATACAATGCTTCCTGCCGATGAGGCTTTGAGAAGAGGATGTGAAAGTTGGCTGAAATGGTAAGCAGATTCAAAATTCGTGGCCATGATAAATGAGAAATCTTCAGCTGTGTACTATGTGGTCGCTTTCCTTATATTTGTCCTTACATTGTTAATCTAGAGCCAAATACTCGGAAAATTAAGAAATAAGAAAAAACTCTTCAAAATATTGAGACCTTATACATAATGGAGGTTGGTGGGGCTTACAAGAATGTTGAGTTTCCCATTAAAGATGGAGGGGATGGTGTTTATTAGCTTCTCTCGATCAATTGGAGAGGATGCATCGCACACTGAAGTAGTGACTTGAAAGCCCTTCTTTCTCCATTCACTTGAACATTCATTCAAGTCGGCCTCCGTCCGAGAGCATGTATGTACAGTCGCCCCTAAACCTGCCAGTTCCTTCACAATAGCATGCCTGATCGTGGATAAGTTTTATTAGGAAGATAAGGCAGTTGATAGCGCTGCATAAACTACCTTGGAATTTTTATAATACATTATTTTGTTAAATCGTGTTTACTGACCTCACATGATTGATGAACTTTTGGTCAGTACTTAACAATTCTATAATATGGTGCGTTTATTATTCTACCTTTCATATGCCATGATAATGTATCTCATATTTGTTAAATCATAAACTCGATATCATGCTACCTGATACAAATGTTAGAAAGAACTCACCATTTAAAAAAAGGGGCTTGCAAAGGGGAATGTCTAGGAACTTATATACACATGATTAATGATACACTTAAGCCATCTATGTTAGAATAAAAGATAAGGATACTCAAAATTTCGTCTCCATTTTCTATTTTTCCCCTATTTTCTTTATTTTTCATTTTATTAAAAGTTTTCTCATGGTATCAGAGCCATCGGTTAACGCTAATATTTGATTCCAAATGGCCCTGTGGATAGAGTGCACCACACTAACGTTACGGTTACATGAAGGTGTGGCCATTACTAAGTTTGGCATACTGAATGCACCTAGAAATTAATCAATTAGTCAGAACACCTTTGTGGCCACGAATGTTGTTAGATAATCGAATGTTAAATTGTACGACCCCATGCATACAGGGTGTGCATAATAGTATGTGAGACCGTAAGTAACAAGTGAAAAAAGAAGCTTTTACTCACTTAGAAATCATGATTATGTCAAGTTTGATGAAAGAAGTTGATTAATGAAATATTTTCTTGAACATATGTTTTGTTAAGATTAAGCAAAGTGTTTTGAGTTAGCAAGAAAAGCTTATGTTATATGTCATATATATGTTATCTTGGATTAATCTCTCTGCTTAAAATATTTTCAAACCAACATGCAGTTTTAAATTGGTTGAGAATATTACTATATTGCTGAGCCTTTCTCTTGGTCAAAAAAGAAAAGAAAAGAAGAAGCTGAGCCTCTGTGTGTGTGTGTGTGTCTATATATATATATATATATATATATTTTCCATTTTCTCAGAAATTAAGGCGACCAAGATAGGAGACCGAGATGTTTAGACTCGGTAAAAGTGAGAAATTTGTATTCATGACTTTAGTTAGTGCTTTAAGGCACGTATGAAAAACCACTTTGACTATCTAAATTATGTTATAAAAAATTTAACGTACTTTAATTTTATGCTTTTATAAAATAGTTTTTTCAAAGCATATGCATGTTAGTGGTTTATAAGTGTTTTTGGTTCCTAATAGGTAACCTATGAACCTCTAAGGCTTTATGATTAACAAACCAAGCCCTCTCAAGCTTGGGGTACGTATTACATTATGTTTTGTTAGAATTATCTTAACATTAGGTATCGTTATAATTATTTTCATCATAATTAAGCTAGCTAAGTGTCGTATCTTGATGCACTTATATATAAAAGATCGATGCACTATAAATTTTAAAAATGGTCCAAAATGAATACTATTATAGGAAAAAAGATGAAAGCAAAGCTGTTAGCAAGAAAAAGTAGTAACATTACTAATATAAGAAACAATCTGATTTTCAGTCTACTAATACAAGAAAAAGTAAACAGATTTTTATTGTCACATTATCGCAGTCTACTAATAAAAGAAGCAAACTCAATAGAGGAAAATTGAAACCAAGCCAAATTGGTTGAGTCATGGCCTCAATTATTGGCTTTCATGATAGGCACAAAGATACGACAATTTGATATGGTGTTCTTTCAGGGGGCGGGGTCGCTCTGAATATTAATTCATAGTCGCGCACTCAGGCCGTGCAAGATCAATGATAATGCCCCACGAAACATGAACTTCCATTACTGGCAGGGAATCTTATCGCTAGAATTAATTAGGCATATAAGTTACATTTTGATACTATTATAGATAGAGTAGTATTTGGTCTAAGATAAGACATAAACCATGTTACTTTTTAAAGAAAAGAAATATCATTTGTATATTTCTTTTGCACATTTTTCATCTATATATACTATTGATTTTGAATTAAAATTAAGAAAAATGCTACTCAGATTCTCAAATATATAGCATTATCTTAACATTTTCCTTGTTTTTTTTTTTTAATTTTTAAAAATGAATGTAAATTAATATGCCACATAAACAATAATGTTACTTAAGAATGATGAGTAGCATTTTTGTAAAATTAATAGTTAACAATACATATGAGAAGTATATATGCATAAAAGGTATGCAAATAACACACATAGAAAAAAAAAAAAAAGTAAATTTTTTCTCTTTGAAAATTAAAAAAGTATTGTGCAGGGCACAGGCACAGCTAGCCTCCGCGAAACTATAAAATTCGTCTTCTAAGAATTCACCCCAATTTCAATTATGTTCCCATTGTTAATTTAGATGTCAGTAGTTATTATTGTTGTTATTTTTTGTTTCAATGTAATCCTAATATTATTTTTTTTAAGCAAAAGAGTAGGCGGAGGAGACTAATTGTGGCATATTTTATATGGACATGACTATAGTAACACCTAACTACTCGCTGAAAGCAGTGACAAAGCAAAAAATTCATTATTTTAGGGGCCGAACTAAAAATATGATAAACATGGGAAAAGTGTGCAAAAATAATGTTTATCACAAAAATAATATCTACAAAAATTCATAAATATGTATCATTAAAAAAAAAAGTGAGCTTAAGGGAAGAGTGTGCAAAAACAACCTTTTTTTTAATTTTAATTAAAAAAAAAAATTGTAGAGAAAGAGCCGACAAAAAATGCTTAAAGTTTATACTTTTCGGGAAAGAGAGCGGTAAGAAAAGTTCAAAGCTCAAAGCTTAGATTCAAACCGTCTTTAGAAACAAATAGAAAAAACAATTGTAAAAAAATAAATAGGTGAGTGGAGGAGCGTAGCAGCACGTGGCTAAACAGGTAGAGAGTTCTGGGCAGGGATCCGGTACTCAAAACACCTTGGAGCTGAAAATTCATGTTACTTGGCTACCTCTATTTAGAGAGTTGAGGTACTCAAAACAAATCACTTCTTCCAAGTGAATATCCAAGAATTATATATTGCTTACTATTGCAATATACAAACGCAATTAATGGCTTAATATTATCATGCACCTTGGGTAAAAATTTGTTATTATTTATTTATTTATTTTCGTTAGATAGATAATTGGTAAAAGTATACGAGATAAAAACGTGTAAGTTAATAACTTCGTTTACACATAAACCTCGTCTGTGGAACCAACGAGTCTACAGAGCCAGCTGTAATACTTATAACAAATTAAACCATTCAAGGATACACGTAAAAAAAGAGATCAAGCAAACGATGCCTTATGCAATACTGCAAGTAGGGAAACTGGCATTTGTTTGCTCTAATTCTGAATCACATATGCTTATGGGAAGCCGTTCACTGTCATCCCTCCGTCGACGCAGATAGTTTGTCCTGTTATGTAAGAGGCTGCAGGAAGGCAAAGGAATGCAACTAAGGACGACACTTCCTTTGGCTCTCCAACGCGTCCCATGGGCGTTCGAGAGATAACAGAGTTTAACAAACTTTTGTCAGCAAGAAACTGCACGCAATGAAATTAAACAATATTCAGAAATTAATGGGATAATTATTTTCAAGAATGTCATTATCAATTAATTAATTTAAAGCACAATTAATGATGCGAAACGGGTGGTTACAGGATCAGCAAGGGGGGTCCAGATAAACCATGGTGCAACACAATTAGTCCTTATTTTATCTTTTGCCCACTCACATGCCAAATTTCTCGTTAGCTGATTCATTGCCCCTGCATATATATACACCAAAAATTAACAACAAACAACAACAACAATAACAATAATAATAATAATAATTGAATACCTTTAGTTGCTCCATATATGGATCCCGGATTCACCGATACAACACCACAAACTGAGGACACAAATACAATGCTTCCTGCTGATGAAGCTTTGAGAAGAGGATGTGAAAGTTGGCTGAAATGGTAAGAAGATTCGAAATTTGTGGCCATGATAAATGAGAAATCTTCAGCTGTGTATTCAGTGGTCGTTTTTACTATGTTTGTCCCCACATTGTTAATCTAGAGCCACATACTTAGAACAGTAAGAAATAAGAAAAAGTAATCTTCATAATATGGATATGAAGAAATTTCATTTAACCCACTCAAATAAATGACAAGCGTCATTTAACATATTTGGGTTTTTCAAAACCCAATATTTGGATTTCTAGGTTAGTAAAATAAGAGTTAATCGCAATTAAGAATATTAAAGAAAACATGTGCTTCTTACATGTTAAGTAAAATTCAGTTAGTGTAAATTAATGGGTGAAATTGTCCCAAAAAAAAAACATTTAGTGTAAATTGTCCAAAAAAAAATTGGACAATTTTACCCCTCAATTTCACTAACTGAATCATATTTATTTCATTTGAAATATAGAGGATCTATGTTCTATTAGAAAATACTTGGCATTTATTTGAGTGAGTTGAAGAAATTTTTCTCCAAATTGGTTTGGAAAAAATTTCTGCCCTCATAATACTGCGACCTTAATTATACATAATGGAGGTGGGTGGGACTTACAAGGATGTTAAGTTTTCCATTAAAGATGGAGGAGACAGTGTTTATTAGCTTCTCTCGATCAATTGGAGAGGATGCATCACACACTGAACCAGTGACTTGGAAGCCCTTCTTTCTCCATTCGCTTAAACATTTGTTCAGGTCAGCCTCGTTCCGAGAGCATGTATGTACAGTCGCCTCGAAACCTGCCAGTTCCTCCACAATAGCATGCCTGATAACAAAATATGGTAGACCAGTTTTATTAGGAAGATAAGGCAGTTGATAGCATCACATAAACTACCTTGGAATTCATATCCTACGGCCGTATGACATGAATAGTTTGTAGTATACATTATTTTGTTAAATCGAGTTCATCGAGCTCACATTATTTTTCCCAATTTGATGGACTTTTGGTTCTCATTAAGAATGCATGCTAATGATAATGTATCTCTAATAATTGTAAGATATGCAAGCACCTTTAAAATTAAAAAAGTAAAATAGTACGATTATATATTATACAGTAAAAAATAAAAGATAAATCATATTCATGCTACCTTTGTTCACCTTCCTCTATTTTTTGTTTTTTGTTCGAGAATAATTTTTTATAAGGACCTGACTATAAATTAAGATTTTTGTGTTCTCTAATAAAGAAATGATACATTAGCGTAGTATACCAAACATAAGAAACTTGAAAACATCATATATTTTTCTCAACTCATAGTCAAAATCTTATTTCCCATTTTGAAAAAATGTAGAAAGGTGTGTTTTTAAAAACACAAGATTTAAAGACTCAATTAACGGAAAAGACACTCATTTTATCAAAGTTGTAAATGTTAATTTACGGCTAGAGAATTAAGAATTTTTTTTTTAATTTGAAGAAGAATATGGAAATTTTAATTCAAAACAAATAAAGATTTGAAGAAATTTACGTTGTAGAATAGCTCAAAATTCAAAAAACAAGTACATAAGCTTCGGTGGGCGGCCCCTTTATGCAGTGGGTGAGAGGGTGCTATTGATTTTTGCTATAAAATAATATTCTTCTAACTCTGTTTTTATTATTTAAAAAATATTTAATTCTCACATGTAAAAAGGAGTTTGAAGGATTAAGAAACTGTGTCCTAATTTAGTGATAAAATAAACTTGTGGTCGTCAATTCAGGGTGCGCACTCCGTGAGCCGAATATTAAGAGCAAACTTCAAACACGTTACATTGCTTTAATTGCAGCCAAATTAAAGAAAAAAACAACTCAATCACGACAAATTGGTTCAGTTGCCTTATCTCTCCGATGCTTGTTGGAGTCACTACGAACGTACTCTTAAACATCATAAAAACGGGGCTTCAAAAACCTAATGACTTTTCATATATGATTGGCCCCAAAGGTTTTTGAGGGACATTTTGGATATATCACGGTGTTTCTATCATGTAGTTCCTCCCAATATTCAAAGTTGCCACTTTTTATCAAGCTGGCGCTGCCCGAGAAGTTTGTGATTTATTTGCACCTGCTAGCTGAAAAAAAAAAACCCCAAGATGCACTGATACCTGCCCACAACGTAAGAAAGATCTTCTTACACTTTTTTTTTTTTCTTTAGGGATTTTGAATTCTCCATCCTTATACCCTATGTAGTTATTCTATTTACAAAAAAAAAAATTATTTCGTTTATACGTTCTGCCACAGCAGTATAACATGAGACGGTGAAAATAATCTTCTGCGTTTTCTTTCTTTTTAGATAAGGTGCTGAATTCAATAGCTAAATTTTTACTACTATGTCATTTAAATTGTGTGGCTATCCTAATTAGTCAGTTTATAATAGTTTATGCTAGGTGCCGTTTGCATTGCGACTTCATAGACAATCGCATTAAATCAAATTGATAGGAAAATAAATCGTTTGGAATGAATTTTTAAAAAATGTTTGCGATTTTTGAAAAACATAAATATGCGTTTCAAATCGCAAGCAAGATGTATTTTTGTTAAATAGCGAAATTTAAAAGTCAAACTGCATTTGCCAAACGCTTAACTGTGTTTTTAAAATTCACGTTTTTCAAAATCGCACATTTTACAATCGTTTTTTTGAAATGCACTTCTAAGAATACAAATCCAACAGCGAACCTCTTATAAACTTAAACTGTATCATGTTATCTTTGTGAAGAATGTTGTCTTAATTACTGTGGTGTGAAGACATGCAATTAACCGCGGGAATATCGATCACTAGAATTTGGCATCGTAATTACAGTTTGATACTGCTTATAGATAGAGTATTTCGTTTAAGAATAGAGATAGAAACAGGTTACCCTTTTTAAAGATAAAAATGTCATCCTTTGTACATTCGGGAAATGTTGTTTCTCTGTCGCCAATTATCTCCCATCACCTGATCTCTTATTTTCTTTTTTTCTTAAAAAAAAAAAAACAATGGGAAAAACTGTGTCCTAATTTAGTGATAAAATAAACTTGTGGTCGTCAATTCAGGGTGGGCGCACTCCGTGAGCCGAATTTTAGGAGCAAACTTCACACGTTACATTGCTTTAATTGCCCACTAATATAAGAAAAAATCAAACTCAAGACGACAAATTGGCTTCAGTTGCCTTATCTCTCCGATGCTTGTTGGAGTCGCTACGAGCGTACTCATTAACATCATAAAAGGGGCTTCAAAACTATTGACTTTTCATATATGATAGGCACAAAGGTAGGTTTGGGGAGGGACAATTTGGATATACACGGTGTTCTATCATGTGTTCCTCCTCAATATTCAAAAGTTGCCCACTTTTCATCAAGCTTGGCGTCCGCCCGAGAGTTTTATTTCTCCATTCCCAATTTATCAAGCTTGGGCGGCTTGCTATAGATAGTGTATTTCATTTAAGATAGAGATAAAACAGGTACCTTTTAAAGAAAAAAGTCTTCTCTTTGTTACATTGGAAATGTATTTCTCCATGCTCCAATTTATCTCCTCATCCTATCTCCTTTTTTTTAAAAAAAAAAAAAAACCAACAATTGGATTTGTAGAACCCAACAGATCCAATGGTTGGTTTGAGAAAAAGATGGATGAAAGATGGACAGTAAATATAAAAGTAGCATGCATGTCTTTTTACATTTGTTATGCACAATTTTCATCTTATCATTGATTTTGAATTAAAATTAAAATTTAATAACACACATGAGAGCTATGCATAAAAAGTGTGGAAATAACACTATCACATGCATCCTAAATCATATAAAATAAGATGTATTCTCTTAATTAGGAAAAAAAAAAAAAAAAGTCCAAACCCCATCTCATTCCCTCTCTCCCAGGAGCGCCATGACAAGTCTTAAAATTTCCAACACAAGCTTTTGAAATTGAACTAAAATCCCAAAAAGATATCAAAAATAGATTAAAAACTAGAATTAGGACAAAAACCAAAAAAGGTGCGCAGCTCTTCTCAATTATTGATTTCTACCATAGTTGGGGCATCTACCACCGTGATCTGACGATGGGAGAGAGAGAGATAACGATAGCTTCCATGGAAGATGATTGGCTTGCGGTGACGGTAGCTCCATGAAAGATGACGATGGGAGAAAGAGAGAGAAAGAGAGATCACAATGGCTCTCATGAAAGACAAAGACCATTTGTTGAGCAAGAAAACAAAGAGAGCGAGCGACAGCGAGAGAAGCTAACATTTTGTGAACAATAATAATTTACCTTTTGTTTTTTACTGTAGCAAAATTATGGTTTAAATAACTGGATGAATAATATGTTGGAGGAGAGTTTTGGCTCATAAAAGCTTTAGATAAGCAGTTGAAAATGCTGTTATAGGCTAATATCTGAACTGCTGTCGTTAGTGTAATTAGCTCGCCTTGAGACCCCTTGGTGTGGATAGGTTGGAAAAGCATACCTCTAGTTTAATGAAAACTTTTCTCGTAGAGTTTAATCACATGCAGGCACTCATGAAGCTTAAGAATGAAGCTAGCAATCCTAAATCTATACCAACATAAAATTCATCAGAAAATTGGATGCAAACTTACGACTATTGTATTAAGAAAAAAGAAAAGAAAAGAAAAGAAAAAGACAGAAGTTCCTATTGCGCATGATGGATTGATGATTTTTATAGATCGATCTCTATGACAGATTACTTTGAAGATAGCAAGAGAAGGCAAAGAGAGCGAACCCTATTCCTTTTGTTCCGCCCGTAACAAGAGCTGTCATTCCTTGAAGACTCCATCTGCTTTCTCTGCTACCCATCTCTGCCTCAGCCATTTCTCTCTTTTGAAAACTCCTGCAATATTTGTGGTGTGCCTGTTACTACTCCTTATATATATAGGTCTCCTAGACGCCGCAATCAAAGAAAATGTCAAAGACCAAAAACAAAACAATTTATCTTTTGCATCAGCAGGTAAATTTTTAATTTTAATTTCATTTCTTGTTTTCTAGATGGAAAAAAAAAAAAAAAACAAGAAATTAAATTAANTTTTAATTTCATTTCTTGGGTTAATTATGCTTCTTTTGAACTTAAGACCAAGAGGAGTTATTCAAATTCATTCTAGTAATTCACTTACATTACTTAAAACAAGCTAACAGCACTTACATTTAGCTTAGCAAAATAGTTAAAGATTTACTGAACTGTTACAATACTTTACAAATTCATTGAGCACAGTAGCTTAACAATCTATAATTGATATATAAACTAATCATTATGATTCTCTCTTCTTTGAAAATATGAAACGTAAAAAAAGAAAAATATTTTAAATAGAAAAGTGAAAATACATAACTAAATTGTTGAGTAAGATGTAAGCGATTTGAAAAAGTAGGTATCTAAAAAAAAAAAAAATTTCTTTAACTAAAGTTTAGTTAAATATTTATTAAGCCAAATGTGAATGGTCTTGGCACATTAAATGCAATAAATTTGCCAATCATTCATAGCAATTGAATGTGTATCCAGCTCCATTGGTCATGCACGTTCCATCACTGCACCAAACAAGGGCACAAGATGTAACCCACTATATAAATAACTAAAAAAAAAAAAAAAGAAGAGTTTCTCAGTTTAGTTGTCATAATTTTTTTTT
>FXXK01001779.1:36785-51269 GCA_900184695.1 Betula pendula | reverse complement strand
CCCGCCATCAACACAAATAGTCTGACCATTTATAGAAAGAAACCGCAGGTAGGCACAGGGCACAGGAATGGCATATATATATATATATATATATATATATATTTAAAATCTAAAAAAAGAGTGGCTCAGCCTTCTCTTTGGCAGGTTGGGGGTGGAGTGGTTCGGCCACCTTTTGTGGCCGACTTGGGATGGCCAAACCGGCTCCGACAATTTGGGGTTCATAGTTTGGCCACTCCAAATAACTAGGGATGGCCAAAATTACCCCAAACAATCACTCCAGAAGGTGGTTCAACCACCCTTTCGGTTATATTTGGAGATGGCCAAACTATTCTCTCATAAATTTCTTTTTTAATTAATTACCAAATGCTTAATTATGTTTTTAAAAAGAGAAATACTACATTTTCTTCTCTTATTTTTTTTTCATCATTCTATTTTTTAAAATTACCATTAAATTTGTGGTCCTCATATGTAAACACACATATGGAGATCACAGATTCAATAGTAATTTTAAACGGCATAAATTCAGGAAGTCCCGATCCCTTGACTGATTGATTAAGATGGTAAGAATACGTGTCGGTGTTCAGCCCGGCTAACGTGGTCCTGACTCGTAACAGACCGATTGATTAAGACGGTAAGAGTACGTGTTCAACCCGGCTAACGTGGTCCTAACTCGTAATAGACCAATTGATTAATTAAGACGGTAAGAATACGTGTTCAGCCTGGCTAATGTGGTCCTGACTCGTAACAGACTGATTGATTAAGACAGTAAGAATACGTGTTCAGCCCGGCTAACGTGGTCCTGACTCGTAGGGCCTTTCAGAAATGCTAGACTAGTTTATTTATTTATTTTTCTTTTTTTAAGAAATGCTAGCCTAGTTTAAATGAGCCGTGTCACCTCATTTTCTTGACACAGACTAATCGCGAGGAAGATTGTGGCGTGACGTGTCGTGGATTAACACATGTCGTGGAAGATTGTGACGTACGTATCGTGGATTAACAACCAAAAATAGTAGGCTAATGATAAAGAGCAGCTCAGGTTAAATGAATAACTTGGGCATTTTTTCTTCTTTGGTGGACCCCACCTCATTAAATTTTTTTTTAATTTTTTTTTATTTATACTGAAAGCAGCCCATGCTGAATGACTGTTCATTCAGCCTGGGCTGAAGACAATCACGGCTCAAAATAGTAATCAAATTATTGATATGGCATATGGGAGACTTGGAAGTCATGGGATACATGTCTGGCCCCCTGCTTGCATTCTACTGCAACCCTGCCACGTGGCCTTTCATGTTGTAAACGGCACTACAGTAACATAAGTGCTTAAAAATAAATCTGGAATATGATATATGCAAAAATTTTATTATTTTTTTAAAATATGATTAAATTTGAGATTAATAATTATTAAATTTAGTTCAATAATAATTTAAAAATCATATCATATTGAAATATATATATATATATATAACTGTTGATCAGTTTCCGGTATGGTGACCGTGTGCTTCGTTGATATATTTCTTATGATAGCTGCAAAAACAATAATAACATGAACAAAGGGGCTTGCGGGGGTGGCGGCTAATCCCACTCCGATGCACTAAGTTCAGTATCTGAGATATTGTTCCTTTAGAAAATAAGAGCGCAGAGATTTCGTCTTTTGATACCTGATAGTATGGGCCTATTTATGGCTAGGAGTTTATTCAGCTTAGGCATCTTCTTATTTGAGTCTGAATAGAATTCTCTTTCAGTATGACATCTGATAGAACTGTAAGTAGGAATCCCGATTAGACTCTAGGAATCGAGTAAAATTCTTACCCCCAAAAATTTAGATTGAGAAAAAAAAAAAAAAATTAAAGAAAGGTTTTTATCTTTAAGGGGATTTAATTTCCCCCCCAAAGGAACCCTAAAGCCCTTTAAAAATTTTTTGCAAAAATTAAATAAAATTTTTTCCCCCCTTTTTTTTTTGGGGAAAAGGAAACTTTTCTTTTTTTTTTTTTTCCTTTTCCCTTTTTCCCTTAAAATCCCTTTTTCCCCCCACCCCCTTTTTAATTTCAAAAAAAAACAAATTGGGGGATACCGGGAAATTTTTTTTGTAAATTCTTTTTTTCAAACGGAAACCCTTTTAAAATTTGCCACCATTCGTTTGCCCTTTTTATCTCCATTTTTAATAATGTTTTTAATTTGGAAAATTAAAAAATTTAACCCTCCCCCCCCCTTTTTTCCCCCTAGAAATTTTTTAAGGCCCAATTTTTTTCTTTTTAAAATTTTTGGAACCTGAAGACCTTAAAAAGGGCCCCTGAGGGGCCTTGAAGGCCCCCTTTTTTGAGGGCAGGGCCCCTGGGGCCCCCCCTTGAAGGCTTTTTGAAGGGTTTTTTTTGAAAAAAAAAGGGAACTTGAAGAAAAAAACCGAAAGCCCCCTTTTTGAAGAAAAAATGAAAAGCCCCTTTTGAGAAAACCTTGAGGAAACTAAAGCTTTTGAGAAACTTTGAAGAATTGAAAAGCCCCCTTGAGAACCCCCTGAGGGAAACCGAAAAGCCTTGAGAAAACCCCGAAAAAGAAAACGAAAAAGCTTTGGAAGGACCCTTTGAAAGAATTTTGAAGGGCCCCCCCTTTTTGAAAGACCTGAGAATTTTGAAAAAAGGCCCCCATTTTTTTGAGACTGGAGGAATTTGAAAGGGGGCCCCCCCCTTTTTTTGAAAGACCCGAGAAAAAAAAAAACCCCCCGAAAGCTGAAAAGAACTTTTTTTGAGAACTTAAGGCCTTTTTGGGAAAAGACCCTGGAGGACTAAAGGCCCCCTTTGAGTTTTTTTGGAAAGACTGAAGGGCACCCCCCAAATTTGGGTTTTTTTTTTTTTTTTTTTTTAATTCCAACCCCCACCCCCAGTAAAAGAAAAGGGTTATGTAAGAAATGGGCCCCATTTTTTTGGATTTGGGGAGGGAAAAAAAATATTTTTTCCCCCAAAAACAAAGTTTTTTTTTTTTTACCCCCCCCAATTTTCCCCTTTTTTTAAAATCACGAAGGAAAAAAAAATGGTTCCCCCCCAAACCTCCCCGGTTTTTTTTTTTTAATAGGAAAATTAAAAGTTTCCCACCCCTGTCTTTTTTTTTCCTTTTTTTTTTTTTTCAACGGGCTATTAATTTCGGTTTTTTTTTTTTTTTTCTTTTATCTTTCCCTTTTTTATAATCCAATCAACGGGAAATCGCCTAATTCCCTTAAAGGGTCCCAAAACGGCCCAAAAAACGTTATTCCCGGAAATTTCCTTTTTGGCAAAGCATTTTTTTCCCCCCCCTTTTTTATTTTGAAGTTTTTTCCCTTTTTTTTGTCCAAAAGTCCTTTCCCCTGGTTTCCAAAATGGCCCCCCCCTTTCCCGTTTTTTAAAATGGGAACTTTGGGACCCCCCCCAAAGTTTTTTTTTGTAAATTTAAATCACTTTTTTAAACCAAAAAAATTAAAAGGTATTTCCCTTGGGGTTAAATAACCTTTTTTTTTTTTTGGGGCCCTTTTTTTTTTCCCCCAAAGAGGGGGTTTTTCCCCCCAGGGGGTTGGGATTTTTCCCGTTTTTTTTTTTTTTTAAGAGGTTAGTCCCCCCGGTTCCCCTTTTTTTCCCCCAGTTTGGAAAAAACACTCCCCCAAATTTTTTCCCTTGGGGGAAAGTTTAAAATCCCAAAAGTTTCCCCCCTTTTTCCCCTTTTAATTACTTTTTTTTGGCCCTTTTTTTTTTCCTAAGCACTGTAGTAAACAAATAATTAATTCTGGCCGAAAGCAATTTTAAATTTTTTCGGAGTAATTTCAAATAAAAATTTTTTTTTCCCTTCTTCCTTTGTTTCCCCGACCAAGTTTTTTGGTTTGGTTTTAATAATTGGCCCAAAAAAATTTCCAATTCGTTTTTTTTTTCGGTTAAAAAAAAAAAAAAAGGTTAAGTCCCCCCCGTCTTCCCGGCAAAAAAAGGCAGTTTTTTTTTTTTTTTTGGTCCCCTTCCCCGGGTAAAAAAAACCCTGGAGGAAAAAATTTTTTTTTAAAACTGAAGAAAAAACCCGATACAAAAAAAGATTTTTTTTTTTTTTTTTGGAAATCTTGAAAAACTTCCCCCTTTTTTTTTTTCCCCCCTTTTTTTCTTTCCGTTATAAAGGGACCCCAACAAGTTTTTTTTTTTTTTTGGGAACCTTTTTTTTGTTGGGGAACCCCCCCTTTCCCCAAAAAAAAACCGTTGGAAGGTTTTTTTTTTGAGAGCCCCTTTTTTTCCCCCCAAGGATCCAATAAAAAACCCCCTTTTTTTTTTGAATCCCTTTTTTTTCCCCCCCCCCATCCCTTTTAAGGGTTTTTCCCCGATACTTTTGAAGGACCAAAGTATTTGGGGGCCCTTTGGCCCTTAATTCCCTTTTCCAAACCCCTCCCTCCCCAGAGCAGGCCCCCTTTTTTTTTTTACCTTGAAGGGAAAAACCTTCCTTTTTTTTTTTTTTTTTGGGGGAAAAAATTTTCTTTTTGGGGAAAGGAAAAAATTTTTTTTTTTATTTTTTCCCTTTTGAACGTTTCCCCCCCCCCCCCTTTCTCAAGTGGAACTTGAGGAGCCAGGCCCAGAACTTAATCCCTTTCTGAGGACCCCTTTTTTTCCCTTCTTCCTTCTTGTTTTCCTTTTTTTTAAGGAATTGGGAAAAAATTCCCCTTTGGAACCCTTTTTTTTTTTTTGACTCGGATTTTGAACCCCCTTTTTTTTTAAATGCCTCCGGAATGCCCCCTTTTTTTTAAATTCCCCTTTTTTGGGAAAATTAAAGTTTTTTTTTTTTTTTTTTTTTTGCCAAAAAACCCTTTTTTTTTTTGTAAAGTTTTTTTTTTTTTTTTGTTTTTTTTTGGTTAATAAGACCACCCAATTCAAAATGAAAAATATTTTATTATTGAAAATTTTTTTTTTTTTTTTTTTTTTGGTTCCAAACCTTGAGGAAATGGGGGGTTAAAAAATTTTAATCAAACTTGAAAGGAAATGTGAAGGGAGTTTTTTTTTTCCAAAATATGAATCCTTGGGGGAATCTTAGGGCAAAAAAGAAAAAACCTGAGGAAAAAAAATTCCCAAACCAAAACTTTTTCTTAAAGTTTGGTATTTTTTTTGGGGTCCCTTTTGGTTAAATCCTTTTTTCCCCCCCCCTTTTTTTCCTTTTTAAATCGAGGGGCTTTTTAAATTCGGGTTTTTTTTTTCCAAGTCCCCCTTTTCGGTTAAATTTATTGGGTTGGTTTCCCCCCCCAATTTTGGTTTTTTTTTTTGGACAAAAAAAGAAAGAATTTTGGGTTCCTTTGTGGGTTTTATTGAAAAATTTTTTGAAAACTGGGAAATTCCAAAAAAAAATTTAAAAACCCTGGGAGTTTGAAGCTCCGAAGGAAAAATTTTTTTCAAAAAAATCCAACATTTGAAAATCCTTTTTTTTTTTTGGGAAAAATTTTTGGGACCTTGGAACTAAAATCCAAAACTTCCCGGGTTAAACCTGCCGAAAGAATTTTTTGAAAAAATTTTTTTGGGGGGGAACCAAAGTAGGGGTTCCTCCCCCCAAAGTTTAGCTTTTCATTCCAGGGGTTTTTTTAACTTTGAGTTTTCTCCCAGCTTTTTTTTAAGCTTATCCAAGTAAAAAAAACCCTGAAGGAAAAAAAATTTTTTTGACAAAGAAGGGGGGTCCTTCCGGTTTTAACTTAATTTTCAGGTAAAAACTTTGAGGGTCCCTTCCAATTAGGCTTAAAAATTCCCCAGGTTAATTTGAAAAGAAAAAGTTTTTTTTTTTTTTTGGGAAAATTTTTGACCCCAAGAGGTTCTCAAAAGTTTAAGCTTTTTTTAATTCCCCAAAGGCCCAAAAACTGAGTCCCCTCCAAAAAAAAAAAAAAAAAAGCCTAAGCTTTTTTTTTTTTTTTAAATCCCCCAAGGTTAAAAGCTTTTTTTGGAGAAAAATTTTTGGACCAGAGTTTCCTCAGTTTTTAAAAAAACCTTTAATTCCCAGGTAAAAACTTGAGTTTTTCCCCCCAAATTTTCCCCCCCAAAAAATTAAAAGTTTTTTTAAATCCCCCAGGTTAATTTGAGGAAAGTTTTTTTTTGAAAAATTTTTTGGGAAAAAAAACCAGAAAGGGTTCCCCCCCCTCAAAAAGTTTTTAGCCTTTATTCAAGGTAAAAAAAACCCCTTTTTTTGGAAAGGGGTTTCCCCTCGCAAAATAAGCCCCTTTTTATCCAGGTTAGCCCTTTTTTGAAAAAAATTTTTTTTGACCAGAGGTCCTCCCCATAAGTTTTTTTTAGCTTTTTTTTTATTTCAGGTAAACTTTTTTTGAAAAGTCCTTCCCAAGCCCCCTTAGCTAATCCAAAAAGGGTAGTTTTTTTGAAGAAAAAATTTTTTGGATCCCCAGTTTTCCTTTTTTTTTTCAAAGTTTTTAAAAGCTTTTTAAATCCCCAGGGGGGTTTAAAAACCCCTGAAAGAAAAGGATTTTTGACCCCCCTTTTTTTCTTGGAATTTTCCCCCCAACGAAAAAAAAATTAGGCAAAAAAAACCTTTTTGGAAAAAAGGGGAGGGGAAGATTTTCCCAACCCCCGGAAGGAAAGGAAAGCTTCTGAGAAAAAGGAAATTTTCCCCGGGGGTCCCCCCTTAAGTTGAGCTGCTAGGGATTTGTTTTTTTTGAAAATAAAAGTTTTTTTTTTTTTGGGAGATTGAACTTCCCCCCCTTTTTTTTATGTTTCCAAAAAAAAAATTTAGCTTTTTTTTTTAAATTCCCCCCCCCCTGCCAATTTTAGAATTGGTTTAAAAAGAAAAAAGCCCAATGGTTAAAACAAAAAAACCCCAAATTCCAAAATAATTTTGGAATAAGTTAACCCCCCCCAAAAAAAGCCCCGCATATTGGTTTTTCCCAAAAAAGTTAAATGGTTTTGGGTTGGGGGTTTTTTTTCCCCCCCGAAAATTTTTTGGGAGAAGGGAAAAAAAAAGCCCTTTTCAAAAAAAAAAAAATTTTTTTCCAATGGTGGGGGAAGGGGGGACCCAGGCCCCTTTTTTGGGGTTTTTTTTTTTTGTCCTTTCCCCCCTTTCCCGGTTGGGTTTGAACAAAATTGAAAAAAAAAAAAGCCGGGACAATTTTTTTTTTTTTTTTTGAGTTTGGTGGGTTTCGTGGGAAGGTCGAAGGCCCCATTTAAAAATTTGACTTTTTTCCCCCCCCCCCCCCCCTGTAAATGAAGAAACCCTTTTGAAAACTTTTTTTTTTTAAATCCCCCGGGAGGCTTTTTTTTCCCTAGGTTTTTTTTTTTTTGGGGGTTTTAGAGAGTTTTCCCCCTTGGAGCTAAGTTTTTTTTTGGGTTTTTTGAAAGGGGAAAAAAACTTTCCCTTTTTTTTTTTTTCAAAAAAGTCCCATAAAATTTTTACTTTTCCCCCGACAGTAGTCCCCGGTGTCGATTTCAGAAGATTTTTTTTTCCCCCGGAAAAATTAATTTTTAGCTTTTCCTTTTTTTTTTGGAAAAATTTTTTTTTTTCCGCAATTGCCCTGTAAAAAATAGCCTTTTTTGGAAAACCTGAATTTTTGCCCCCCCCGGGTTTTTTTTGGTTATTTTCCGGAAAAGATGGGCAATAAGGCTTTTTTTTTTTTATGAAGTTTCTTGGCCCCGGGAATTGAAAAGAAAGAGTTTGGTTTTTTTCAAAAATTTTTAAACCCTTTTGGTTGCCTTTTTAGAAAAAAATCTTTTTGGGTTTCCTTTGAAAAAATTCTTTTGGGGTTCTTTCCCAAGGAAGGCCCTAGTGGGGGGGGCTAGGAAAGCCACTTTCAAGGGGATTCCTTTTGAACTCTTACGATTGCCAAGTGGGTAAAAAAACCAATTTAAGTAGGTGTAAATTTCAAGATAGAATTTGTTTACATTTTTTTTTTTAAAATTAAGAAGCCTCCCCTTTAACCAAAGGGGGGGGGGATAATTTTTTTCGCTTTTGAGATTTTTAAGGCCCTTTTTTTTTTTTGGAGAGTTTTTTTTTTTTTTTCCCCGGAGTTTTGGAAAAACCCCCGTTGCCCCCACTTTTCCCGAAGGGGGGGGGCGAAGTGGGGGAAGAAAAACTTTTTTTTTTTTTTTTTTTAAAACTCGGGTTCCTTTTTGTTTTTTGCTTCTTTTTTTTTTTTTTTACAATAAGTTTTTTTTTTTTTTTGTTTTTTTTGCCCTTTCCTTTTGCTTTTTGGGGCACTTCCCCCCTGAAGGAATTCTTTTGTTTCCCCATGGGGGACAAAATCAAGCCCAAATCCTTGCGGAAGGTGGAAACCCCCCCCCAATCCCAAAACAACGTGGGGTTAAAAGTCCCCAACCACCATTTGCCGGAAATTTTTTTTTTAATTTTTTTTAAATGTAGAAACGATACCCCATCGTTCCCCACCAAAGACGGCCCCGGCCCAAAAAAAACTGTTGAATTTGCCCCCCCCCAAAAAGTTTTTTTTTTTTCCCGGTAAAAAAAAAATGGTTGGACCGTGGTTTGGCTTTCCGTTTGAATAATTTTTCACCCCCTTTTTTTTTTTTTGGATAAGCCTTGCCAAAAAACCAAAATAAAACACCCATGAAAAAAAAAAAAAAAAAACAAAAAGGGGGCTTTTTGGCCCGGGGGTTTGGGGGGGCCCCGGGCTTTTTTTTTAAAGAATTTCCACCCTCCCGAAATTTGCCCCCTAAAATCCCCAGTAAATCCTGAAAAAGAAAAAATTTTTTGGGAAAAAATTTTTCCTTTTTTTTAGGAAAAAATGTAAAGAAAAGCCCGCCAAAGAGATTTTCCCCAAAGTTCCCTTTTTTTTTTTTGAATACCCTTTGAATAGTTAATGGGGGGGGCCCCCCCTTTATTTTTATAGGGCCCCCTTAGGAAAGTTTTTTAATTTTTCAGCTTTTTTTTTTTTTTTTTAGGCCCAATTCTTTCTTAAAAAAATTTTTTTTGAGTCCCCCCCTTGAAAATAGAAAAAAAAATTCTTCCCCTTTTTTTATAAATTTGGAAAAAAATCTGAATAGAATTGTAAAAGTGGAAAAATCCCCCCGAAATTTTTAAAAGGGAAAAACTTCCTAGGAAATCCCCGAGGTAAAAAAAAATTCCTTTTTAAATCCACAATTTAGAAATTGAGATTAAGAGTTTTTTTTTTTTTATCCCTAGGGGAAATTTTAAAAATCCCCCAAAAAGGAAACCTAAAAGCTAATTTTTGCAAAAAAAATAAAATAATTTCCCCCTTTTTTTTTTTTTTGGAAAAAAGGGACTTCCCCCTTTTCCCTTTTTTTCCCCTTCCTTTTTTTTAAAATGCCTTTCCTTTTAATCAACCCATTGGGGATTTTTTAACAAAGATGTTATTTTTTTTTTTTTTTTTTTTCCCCCAAACCCGGAACCTTTTTATGGCAAACAAAATCGTTTTTTGGCTTTTTATCTTCATTGTAAAATGTTTTTTTTTTTTAATTAAATTGATTAAAATAAACTTTTTCTTTTTTTTCCTTTAGAATTTTTAAGGCTTTTTTCTTTAAATTTTTTTGGGACTTTTGAGAAAAAAAAAAAAACTTTTTTTAAAGCTGAAGGCTGAAGGGCAAAAAAGGCTGGGGGCCTTTTGAAGCTTTTTGAAGTTTTTTTTGAAAGACTTGAGAATTTGAAAAAAGCTTGGAGAAAATGAAAAAAGTGAAAAAGGACTTGAGAAACCTTTTAAAGCTGAAGAAACTGAGAAAAATTGAAAAAAAGCTTGAGAACTGAGACGAAAGCTGAGGAAAACCCCGAGAACGAAAGCCCAACTTGAGAACCTTTTGAGAAAAAATGAAAGCTTTTTGAGACTGAGAAAAAAAATGAAGGCTTTTTTGAAGACTTGAAAGAAAAGTTTCTGAAAAGGCTTTTTTTGAAGAAACCGAAGAAACGAAAAGCCCTTGAGAAACTGGAGAAACCCTTAAAAGGCTTTTTTTGAGACTTTTGAAAAAGGACTAAAGGCTTTTGAGTTTTGAAACCCTTTGAAGGCCCAATGGGTTTTTTTTTTTTTTTTTGTAAATTCAAACCCCCAAACCCAAGTAAAGAAGTTTTTTTTTATGTTAAAAAGAATTGTGGCCCTTGGGAATTTTTTGAAAGGGAAATATTTTTTCCCCAAACAATAAATAAATAATAACTTTTTAAACTCGATCCCCGAAATTAGTTGAGCTTTTTTTTAAAAACTTTTTTTTCTTTTTTTTCCCAATTTCCCCAAAAATTTTTGGAAACGATTTTTTCAAAAGAAAAAGAAAAAGGGAAGAGGTTTAAAAAATATCTGTTTATAATTTTTTCACAAAAACTTTAAAATTTTTTTTTTTTCTACAGCCCAAAAATTTTTAAACGTTTTATTAAAATTTTTATAATTCCCCAAATTGGGCCCGGAAGAAAAAGCAAGTAAACAAAAAAAGGAAGGGGAAAAAATTCAAAATGGCAAAGGGGCCAAAGAAAAAAATTGGGCAAAAAACAAGAGAAAAGCAAGAAATGGGTTCCCCTTTTCTTTTTTCAAGAAATTGAACCGCTTTTTTTTTTCCTTTTTTTTTTTTTTGTTTAAAAACTGGTGGAAAAAAACTAAAAAGGGAAATTTCCCGGGTTTAAAATACTTTTTTGGTTTCTTTTTGTTTTTCTTTTTGTTTTTTTTTTTTTTTCTTGTTTTTTTTTTTTCAGCCTAAAAAATTAAATCAATTTTTTTTTTAAGTTGGTTGGAAAGAAAATTTTTTCTTTAAAACGAAAAAGGAAAAAAAAATAAAACAAAATAAATGAAAACCCATCTTAAGAGCGACAATTTTTAATTTTGCAAAACTTCCCTTTTTTTAGAAAGTTTTATGGGGTTTGGTTGTTTTTTTTTTTTGTTAAAAAGACTTTTTTTTTCGGTTAAAAAAAAAATTTTTTTTTTTTTTTTTTTTTTTTTTAATTTAAAAAAAAATTAAATAAATAAGAAGTTGGGATTTGGAATTGGATATAAAAGTAAAGAAAAAAAGATGTTGTTGAAAAAATTTTTTTTTTTATAATGAAAAAAAGTTAAAAAAAAATATATTATAATATTTTTTTAGTTTGATTTTTCTCTTTCTCCCAAAACAAAAAACCAAAAAACAACCGGAAAAAGGAAGGAAGGAAAAAAAAAAAGAAAAGGAAGAAGAAATCCACTTTTAAAAAAAATTTTAAAATATTATATTTTTTTTTTTACTTTTTTTTTTCATATAAAAAATTTCCACAAACAATTCTTTTTTTTTTCTTTACTTTTTTTTATTATCATTAATCAAATCACTTTCCCTTTTATTTTATTTTAAAGAAAATTTTTTTTTTTTTTAAATAAAAAAAAAAAAAAAATTAAACCGAGTTCTTTTTTTTTAAACCAAACAAACAAACCCATTTAACTTTTTTTTTTTTTTTTTCCTAAAAAGAGTTTTGCAATAAAAATGTTCCCCCGCTCTTTTAGATTTGGGTTTTTTTTTTTTTTTTCAATTTTTTTTATTTTTGGTTTTTTTTTTTTTTTTTTTTTCCTTTTTTTTTTTGCCGGTTTAAAGAAAATCTTTTCCACCAACTTTAAAAATGAAGATTTTAAATTTTTTTTTAGGCTGGGAAAAAAACAGAAAAACAAGAAAACAAAGAAACAGTAAAATTTTAAACCCGAAATCCCCCTTTTTTTTTTTTTAAGTTTTCCAAAAACCAGTAACGAAAAAAAAGAAAAAAAGCCGGTCCCCATTTTTTTCTTTTTTGAAAGAAGACCCAATTCTTTTTTTTTTTTGCCTTTTTTCTTTTTTTCCTTGTTTTTGCCAAATTTTTTTTCCCTGCCCCCTTTTTGGCCCAATTTTGAAATCCCCTCCTTTTTTGTTTTTTAACTTGCCAAAAAAATAAACACAGCATAGGATTTATTTTTTAATAATAACGTTTATTTGGGGCTTTTTTGGGTAAAAAGAATAAGTTTTGGTTTTTGGAAAATTAATAACAGAATTAAAAATTTTTTTTTTTTTTTTTTTTACCTCTTTTTTTTTTTTCCTTTTTTTTTTTCTTTTTTTTCTTTGATAATCGTTTTTCCAATGAATGGAAAAAAAGAAGTTGTTTTTTAGCTTTTCAAAACCCTTAAATTTCCCGGAATTTTCGAAGTAAAATTTTAATAAAAAATTTAATTAATTTGGTTTTTTTTTTTTGGGAAATTAATTTTTTCCCCTCAAATCCAAAAAAAGCCCCATTCCTACATAACTTTTCTTTTAACTTTTGGTGGGTTTTTGAAAAAATTTTAAAAAAACCCATTTTTTGGGGCCCCTTTCCAAAAAGTTTTTCAAAAAAACCCTCCAAAAGTCCCTTTTAAGTCCTTTTCAAGTTTTTTTTCCCTCAAAAAAAGCCTTAGTTTTTCCCCTCAAAAAGTTCAGCTCTTTTCGTCTCCGGTTCTTTTTCAAGCCCTTTTTTTTTTTTTCCATCTTTTTTTCAAAAGTTTCCTTCAAAGCCTTCATCCTTCCAAGTTCTTTTCAAAAAAGCTTTTTTCCAATCCAGTTTCTCCCCAGGCATTTTTTTCCGTCCCACTTTTCCGGTCCCCCTTTTCAAAAAAAAGCCTTTTTTTCGTCCCTCCAAAGTCTCCAGCCCTTCAATCTTTTTTTCAGTTCTCAAAAAGCTTTTTTTTAAATCCCCCTTTCCAAAAAAGTTTCCTCCAGCTTTTTCAATCCTTCAGCTTTTTTTTCAAATCCTTTCAAGTTCCTTCAGACCTTTTTCAAAAGCTTTTTTTTCAAAAGCCCCCAGCCCTGCCTTTTCAGCCTTTTCCAGCCTTTTTTAGTCCTTTCAAGTCCCAATTTTTTTTTTAAAGAAAGAAGCCCCCTAAAAATCTAGAAAAAGAAAGGTTTTTATTTATCAAATAAATTTAAAAAAATTTTTAAAAAAAAAACAAAAATGAAGAATAAAAAGCAAAAACCGATGTTTTTTGCAATAGGTTCCGTGAAAATTACATCCCTTGTAATCCCAAAAATGTTTTTGAAAAATAAAGAAAAGGAAAAAATTTAAGAGGAAAGAAAAGAAAAAGTCCCCCCTTTTCCCCCCAAAAAGGGAAAAATTTTTTTTAATTGCAAATTAAGCCTTTTTTTTTTTTTTTTTTTAAGTTTCCTTTTGGAAAATAATCCTAAAAAAGATTTAAAAAACTTCTTATCTTTTTCAATCTTTTTTAATTTGGGGGGAATAAAAGAAAAAAATTTTTTTAAACTTCCGGATTTTTTTTTCCTTTAGAGTCCTTAATAGGATTTCCCCTAAACTTAAAACAAAGTTCTTTTTAATTTTTTTCAAGATTTTTTTCCCATTAAATAAGAGAATTTCCTTAATTCAAAAAAGACTTCAAAAAAATAAGAAAATAAGGAAATTTTTGCCCCTAAAGCCGTTTTGAAAATTAAAAACTTTTCCCCTTTTAGCCCCTTAATAAAAATAGGCCCCCCCATTACTTTAAAATTCAAAAAAGGTATTCAAAAAAGAACTGAAAAAAAAATCCTTTTTTTCTGCGCTCCTTTTTTAAATTTTTTTTCCTTAAAAGAAATCAAAATAATCCTTCAAAGATACTGACTTTTAGGCAAATTTCGGGAAAGTTTTGGGGAAAAAAAAAAAAAATCTTTTTAAGCCGGCAAAACCCCCGGGCCAAAAGCCCCCTTTTTTTTTTTGTTTTTTTTTCATTGTTTTTTTTTTTTAATTTTTTGTTTTTTTTTTTTTGCAGCTTTTTTCCAAAAAAAAGAAAATTATCCAAAACGGAAAAGCAAAACAACGTTTCAAAACAAATAACCGGAAACCTGCATCAAAACAAGTTTTTTTTTTTTGGGGCCGCCTTGTTGTTGGAAAAACGATGTAAAATCGTTTTTTCTTACATTTAAAAAAAATAAAATTTCCCCGAAATTGGTGAACTTAAAAACCAAAACGTTTTTTTTTTTTTTTGATGGGTTTTTTTTCCAACCTTTTTTCCAAAAGAAAATTTGCCTTTTTTTTTTGATTGTCCCATGACAAAAAGATCCTTATTCCAGAGCCAAAAGGCCAAAAGAGCAAAAAACCAACGTATGTAAAGAGCAAAAAAAAACCCGAGTTAAAAAAAAAAAAAGTTTTTTTTTTTTTTCCCTCCCAACTTTCCGCCCTTCCGAAAGTGGGCCAACGTTTTTTTTTTTCAAACAATCCGAACTTTCTCCCAAAGCCCTTTTAATTCTCCCAAAGCGAAAATTAATCCTGGGTAAAAAAAAAGGAGCTTTTCCTTTTATAAAAAGCCTTTTAAAAATTCTTTTTATTTTCTTTTGAAATAACACCTACTATGTTTTAAACAACTGAATCGTAAAGAGTCAGAAATCCTTGAAAGTTTTTCTTCCTTAAGCAAAAAAACTTAAAAGGCCCCACTTTTTTTCCTTTGAAAGAAACCAAAGAAAAAAAAAAATTTTTTTTTTTTCCAAAAAAAAGAAACCAAAGAAATTTTTTTCTTTAAAAGCAAACCAGGTAAAATTTTTTTTTTTTGAAAAACAAACTCCCTTCTTCAAGAATTCCGGGGGGGCAAAAGAATACTTTCCAAAAAAAAATAAGCCC
>FXXK01001779.1:0-33224 GCA_900184695.1 Betula pendula | reverse complement strand
CGGTATTTTTTTTTTATTAAAAAAAATAATAATAAGAAGTGATTGATATGATATAAAGTAGAAAGAATGTTGTGAATTTTTTATATGAAAAAGTAAAATATATATATATTTTAGTGAGTTTTTTTTTTTTTATTTGAATAGTATAAAAAGTGAGTGATGTGATATTAAAAGTGAACAAAAAAAATTTATTAAAAAGTAGTTGATAGAATATTAAAAGTAAAGTTGAATTTTAGGGGAAAAAAAAAAGGGGAGAAAAGTGTTTAACAAACATACCCGATATATTTGGTAAAGGTTTTTGGGGTGTGTTTGGTAAATAGTTTTGGGGTATTTAAGTTATAATAAGAAATTATTGGTGTAATATAAAGTAAAAAGAATGTTGTGAATTTTTTATATGGAAAAGTGAAAAAGTTTTGTTTTTTAATAAGTTATTTATTTTAATAGTAAAAAAAAGTGAAAAAAAAATTGTTAAAAAGTTATTGATATAATATTAAAAATGAAATTGACCTTGGAGGAGAAAAAATGGGAGGGGAGAAAACCCCTTGCCAAATGGACTTTTGAGTTTTGAATAGTAATAAGAAGTGATTAATATGATATAAAGTAGAAAGAATGTTGTGAATTTTTTGTATAAAAAAATGAAAAAGTTTTGCTTTTTAGTAAGTTTTTTTATTTAAATAGTAATAAAAAGTAATTTATGTGATATAAAAAGTAAAAAATTATTATTAAAAAGTAATTGATAAAATATTAAAAATGATAAAAGTTAGAATGTTTTGTTGTTAACTTTTTTAGAGGGTTTTGGAAAATCCTTTGCCAAAGAAGACGTTAGTTACCGCATCGCCTTGATTTGTATTAAACTTTTAGCCCGGCCTGTGATCATTGAACTCTTTCGTTTTTTGGATTTATTTTTTTTTTTATGGCTAAAAAATCTGTTTTAGGATTCAACCTTTTATTTATTCATTTTCTTTTTAAGGGATGGTTTTTGTTTACGATTTTAAAAAGTTCGATAAAAACAAAAAAAATTTTAAAATATACAATTTAAAAATTTGATTTTTAAAAGAGATATGTTAGAGCATTTATTAGTATTATTCTCTCATCCTTCTATTTTTTAAAATTACTATTGGATTTGTGGTCCCCATATGATGACTCACATGGGGACCACAGATCCAATGGTGATTTTAAAAAATAAAAGAATAGGAGAAGGACAAGAAAATAAAATATAGCATTTCTTTAAAAGTAAACCAGTCATCTTTCTTTCTTTTTTTTTTTCCACGTCTATCTCTCTCTTTTCTTTCTTTCTTTCTTTTTTTTTTTTTTTTTCTCTCTATTTTTCTCATTCAATTAAGTGAAACTGATCTTTTTTTTGCCTCTTTTTTTCTCTCTTCAATATCACATCTCTCTCTCTCTCTCTTAGTGTATTTAGTTTTGACTTTTGTGTTTTTATATGTTAATTTAGATTAACAATATTTACATACCCATTTATTGCAGTTTAAGGAAAAAGATAAAATTTTGTGTTTTAGCTATTAATATATAGATTGAACTAATGTTTTATGACTTTGATAAGAATAGCACAACTCTCTCAAAAAATTGTGATTGAATGTTAGCTTTATTTATTTGAGGTCGTTTATTTTTTATTTTTGAATTTTTAGTGGGCTTATAGAATATTAGTGTATTTTTGTTTGACTTTTGTATTTTGTATTATTAATCTGGATTAGCAATACTTATACTTTATGTCGTTTGTTGCAATTTAACAAAAAGATTATTTTTTTTATTTGTTTTTTTTATTATTTATTTATTTTAATTTTTTAGCTATCAATATATAGATATGAAATTATTGTTGTACTCTATTTATATGTTTGTTTGTTGATAAAAATTGCAACTTCATAATGAAAATAGTAAATTGTATGAATTTTTAGCAATACTCATACTCGTTTGTTGCAGTTTAAGGGGAAAAAAAAACATATATATATATATATATAGATGTCCGACGATGTCCCAGACATAGTCGGGACCCGTCCAGGACATTTTCAGGACCCGGTTGGGACATATCTAGAACCCACCAGTGACATCGCTAGGACCCGATCGAGACATCGTTGAGACCCACTCGGAACATTTTTGGGACCCTCCCAAGATATCGTCGAGACTCGACCGGGACATTGCTGGGACACCGCCCGGACTTGGTCGAGACATTGTCAGAACCCGCCCGGGACTCGCCGGAGACATTTTCAGGACCCGCCCAGAACATCGTCGGGACCCCTACAGGACATTTTCGGAACCCGCCCAGGATATCGCTAAAATCCACCTGAGACATTTTTAGGATCCGCCCGAAACGTTATTGGGACCTAGTCGGGACATTACCGGGACCCGCCTGGGGCATCATCGGGGACTACCCGAGACATTTATGGGATCCACCCAAGACGTTTCAAGACCCACCCAAAACATCGCCAAGACCTGCCCGGGACATTTTAGGACCCGCCCGGGACATCGTCGGGACCCACCTGGGACGTCACTGAGACCCGTTCGGGACATTATCGGGACTTGTTCAGGACATCGTCAAGACCCACCGGGAATATTTTTGGGACCCAACTGAGACGTCACCGGGACTCGTTGGGACTCGATCGGGACATCGCCGAGACTTGGGACATCGCCGGAACCGAGTCAGGACACTGCAGGGACTTGGTTGGGACCCACCCAGGACAATTTATATTAATTTTTTAAAAAAATTGTATATAAAAAATAATTTTTATAAGTTAATATGATTGGTTGAAAATATAAAAAAATATTTGCAATTTTCTTTACGCGTCAAACACCGAAAAATGTTTTCGACAAAAATTATTTTTCTAAAAATTAATTTCCTTGAAACTATTTTCCGACAAAAATCATTTTACATTGAAACAAACGAAATATATAGATTTGATTAGCTAAAACAATTAATATTACTGGAGATGTTCATCGGCTCGACATTGTTCATTTTGGATCATTGCTCTTGATGTTCTATAAAATTTTCCAGCTATTTATTGCATGCTGATTGCTGACTATTGTGCCATTTATGCTTATATAACATCCTAAAAGTTACAATGACTGTCATATGTTTATGTTGAAGTTTGTTATTTATTTAACCACGGAGGAAATTAAGCAAAAGTTTCAGTGACTTGCTCTGTATGTTTCACTCAAAGATGTTTGGTTAAATGAGTTTTACCGTACTAATTGTAAGTTATGATATTTAAAATCATCGAATATCAAGTTTCATAAAATAATTAATATATTTCTTTTTATGTCCACAAGTTTATTAATGACCGAATTCTTTACTTAAAGGCCTTAATATAATCATATAAATTTATTTCTAAATGATGGGAAAGTCAATTATAATAGTTGACTTTTTCAAAATCAAAATGCGCATAGTTCATAAGCTAATGATGGTAGTGCATTGTCTCCAACATTTAATATCCTAATTTTTGTGTTGCAATAGATTCTTAATTATGCTAATGGTTGGTACGGACAAGAAGATTAATTGTCTACCAACTTATTTTTCGAGTTGTTGTATTTGTGCTTATTTTTTCATGTTTCTATTGCAACTACATAAATTAACAACACTTTTAGTCATGAATATTGTTAAAATTAAGTTTTACAACAAAATTGAAGATAAATTTCTGATTGACTATTTGATATTGTACTTTGAAAGAGAAATTGTTGAAAAATTTAATACTGCTTCATTCATATAAGATATGCGGGATCTAAAATTTAATACTGATTCATTCAACTTAAAAATTGAAATATATTAAGAAATAATTAATTTGTATATTTTCCTTTGTTAATATTTTGTTAACACTAAATTGATACTACGTCCCCAAACTTGAATATTTTCCATTTATGGTTTGCCCTTCCAAAACAATTTTTTGTTTCTCTCCTCATCTCAATATTCACAAGTTGCGCACTTAACTCATCTCAATATTCAAAGTTGGTGGCTTCCGAAGAGTGATTATTAATTGCCCGCTGAAAAAACCAACAAGATCAATGAACTGGAATCCCCACGAAACATGAGGTCGATGATTTAAAGCTTTTCCAACATTTCAATGAACCCGACTCACATATTTTTCACATGGGTAACTGTTATCAGAAATAAAGTAAGGAGCTTGATTATTTCAGATTTCAGAAGTAACTGTTATCATAAAGAAGACTTATATATATTATATACTATATATAATAGATCGAAGGAACAATTGGAGTTGGGAAATTTATTCAGATTTCAGAAGTAGTGCTGCGACCAAGTAAGGAGCTTGGCTTTATTATATATATATATATATATATATATAATTATCTGTCATTATTCTACGGAGAATCCAAACACAGACATCCCTCCATCTACATAGATCGTCTGTCCAGTTATGTAAGAGGCTGCAGGTAGGCAGAGAAACGCTACCAAGGGTGATATCTCCTCTGCCTCCCCAGGTCGTCCAAGAGGAGTCTGCGACTTTGTCATTTCCAAGGATTTTCCTTTGAGTGCCTATAATAGAAATAGAAAATAATTAGTATGCCCAAGGATTTAAAATATTTTGCATGCAGAATGGTTGAATATATATACAATGATGATTATGCCAACAAGCCAAATTAATGAACTTACATCCTCCGTTAAAGGAGTTCTTATCGCCCCAGGTGCAACGCAGTTGGTCCTGATATTGTCTCGTGCCCACTCACACGCCAAACTTCTAGCAAGTTGGTTTATTGCTCCTACATAATACATGAAATTCACATGCACTACGTAAATTTATAATCCAGAATCTGTCAATGAAAATAAAATTGCACAAGTATATATATATATTACCTTTAGTTGCTCCGTAAAGGGATGCACCACCTATTGACAACAATCCAACAATCGAAGAAAGAAGAACAATACTTCCTTCTCCCGATCCTTTCAGAAGAGGATGCGCAAGTTGGCTCATGTGGTATGCAGATTCAAAGTTAGTAGTCATGAGGAATGAGAAATCTTCAGCTGTCATCTCAATCGTTGGTTTACCAACGTGGGTTCCAACATTATTTATCTAAAACCAGTGTCCCACAAAAAGTTAAGTAATTGTTACAAATAATTAAATCTACAATTTCTTAATAAATGAAGGAGACCACCAAAGACTTACAAGGATATTAAGTTTGCCGTGAAATTGATGGGAAACTGTGTTTATAAGCTCCTCTCGTTGGGGTCGAGAGACAAGGTCACAGACTGAGCCAGTGACTTGGAAGCCTTTCGCCGCCCACTCTTGGAAACACTTATTCAGATCACCTTCATTCCGAGAGCATGTGTGCACTGTTGCCCCAAGCCTGGCCAATTCCTCCACAATAGCATACCTATATACAAAACACTCATCCGTTTGCTTCAAAACTAGTGAAGGCGAAGCTATAAAAACAGCAATTTTGTTTTTGTGAAGCTGAAAACAAAAGCTAGTAAAAGAGAAAGCAGAGAGAAACGAACCCGATTCCTTTGGTTCCACCGGTAACAAGAGCAGTCTTTCCCTCAAGAGACCAGCTACCATCTCTGACTTGAGCCATATCGCTAATATTTAATGCTCTCCTATCGAAAGTGGGTCATATAATGAATTATTAGGTCGCTTGCAGGCCTTGGTGGTAGGTGCATGTGCTTTATAATTAATTAGCCTATAATTAACCCGCGCGCCCGGTGCGCTGGTTTTTTTTTTTCATTATAATTTACTCAAAAAAGTCTATAAAAGAATACCAATAACCAATTATTGTGATGTTTAATCTTTATAAATTGGAACATGTTAAATATTTGTTCTTGTAGATGTAGTTTAAAACTAACGAACCTATAAAGTAAAGGAAAAAAATTATTAAAATGAGTCTTGCATATATTTCTAACGATTTAAATAACATATTATTACACAGAGCCTATTTCTCATATTAATTAATAAGCTATCCAAAAAAAAAAAAAAATCGATAAAACCTCATCAAAATTTAAAGAAAAAAAAATTGTAATCCATTATAAAACACTAAGAGCTAATGCCGTTGATCAATTAAGTATGTAAACCGTGTGCATTACATACATAAACAAAAAGACTCAAGAAAGAATAACGAAAACTAAAAAATCATCATAACTTGTATCAGAAACAAAAGAATTTTGATACCTTATTCAAGACAAATGTTTTAACTATATCTGCTATAAAAACCTAATTTTAACGATCTTTTAAGTACCTAAATGAGTCTTGTAAATACTCCTAATGATGAAAATTGCATATTATCATAAGAGCATATTTCTCATATTAACTAATAACCTACTCATAAACAAATTAGATAAAATTCCATTAAAAATTATAAGAAAAAAAAATATAACCCATTGTAAAACCTTGAAAGCCAATGTCATCCATCAATCCACACACACACACACACAAACTCAATGAACAAAATTGTAAACTAAAAAAAGGTCATATCTCGTACAAAAATAACAATAGAAAACTCTCTCTCTCACTATCATTTTCCTAAATTCAATGAAAAATTACAAAAGAAAAAAATAATAAATTTGAATAAAAATATATAAATTTAAACAAAACAGAAATGGAATAACAAAATCATAGTAAATAAAGACAAAAAAAAAATGAAATTACTAATATAATAGAAAATAACTGTCTTTTTCATTATACTTTCTCATTTCCAATGAATTTCGTAGGAATAGGAATAAGTCATGTCAAATAGAGATTTTTTTCTCTCGATCATTCTCTGCATCTCTAATGTAAAAGAAACTTCTTTTAGGACACATCAAAATAAAAATAAAAATAAAAAAATAAATAAAAAAACCTACTCATCAAACAACATGGTAAACTAAAAAATTATCACACCTCATATAAAAAATAATGATAGAAAACTCTCTATCACTATCATTTTCCAGAATTCAATGTAAAATTTATAAAAGAACAAATAATGAATTTGAATAAAATATATATAAAAATTAGAACAAAAAATAAGAATAAAATTAAAACAGAAGAACAGATCCATTCTGCATACTTTTCATGGTTTCAATGAAACCTTGAAAGCAAATGTCTTCCATTAATTAAGCACGTAAACAATTTACATCATGCACAGAAAAAAAAAACAAAACTATTCAAGGAACAACGTTGTAAAATTTAAAAAAATCATCACACATCGTACTAAAACATTCAAATGAATTTAAAAATAAGACCCTTCATTTTAGTTTAATCTCAATAATTAAAACATGCATGTTAAAATTTTTATTCCCATAATAGTAATTATTGTTTCCTCTTTAAAACTCTCATTTTTATGTACCAATTAAATAAATCAAATCATTTCACTCAACATTAACACAATCAAATAAATCCTCTCACATCAGGTTCAATGCTTCATTATGTGTTTTATGTTTCGTGTTTCGAAAGAGTTTATGTTTATTTTTTGTATAACAATCAAATATATTTTTGCCTTCTTTGGCTCTCAAAAGTAGAAAAAAAATTCTAAAAATTTCATAAAAATCCAAGTAAATCATACAAACAAACAAAAAAATCTCATAAAATATTTCAAATGAATTAAAACATAAGACCCTTCATTTTAGTTTAATTTCTATATATAAATTAAAACATGTTAAAAAATTTATTCATATAGCAGTAGTTTTTATTTCCTCTTTAATACTCCCCTTTTATATACAAATTGAATGAAACAAATTATTTCAATACAAATAAAACCCACATAATTCTGAACATTTGAAAAGATTGATACAAAACAAAATAAACAAAATCTTTTTTTAGTAAATATTTTTTTAAAAAAAACTTCATTAAAATGGATGAACAAAATCAAAAAGTCATTAAAGAATGATAATGAAGCTTAAAGAAAAAAAAAATCATGTACATGGAATTAATATCTTAATGCATTGCAATCTGAATTAAAAATCATTTCTTAAAAATCATTTAGATCTAGATCAAGAGTATAGATATTTCCTCTTTAAAACACCCATTTTATATACAAATTAAATAAAACAAATCATTTCAATACAAAAAAAAACTCATAAAATTCTGAACATTTGAAAAGAACACAGAACAAAATAAACAAAATCAATTTTTAATAAATATTAAAAAAAACAAAATCTTCATTAAAATGGAATCAATGGATGAACGAAATGTAAAAATCATTAAAGAAAAAAATTTAATATTAACATCTTAATGCGTTGCAATCTGGATGAGAAATCGTTTCTTAAAAATTGTTCAGAGTACATAGTATTTTCATTAATGTATTCACAATTATGGTTGTTTAACTTACAATCAAAATGAAAATAATCTAACAAAATCACAAAGAGGATGAGAGAGAAAGAGAGAGAGAAGCATCTTAAGGGGTATTTGCAACTTTTCTTAAAAATTGTTAAGAGTACATAGTATTTTCATTAATGTATTTGCAATTTTGATTGTTTAAATTATAACCAAAATGAAAATCATCCAACAAAATCACCAAGAGAGAAAGAGAGAGAGAAGCACCTTAAGGAAATTTGATTAAAGGGAAAAGAGAATGCGGTTAAATCACAACATCTCACTAGGAGGATAAAACTTAGGTTTTATAATTAAAAATTGACACTTGTTAGGAGGAAAAAACACCACTTGTCGCAATTTTAGAGATTCCTCTTAATGAAAGATGGGTAGGAAAATGATGTGTATCATTTTTCTTTTATATATATTAGATTAGATTAGATATTAGATGCTAATATACCGGCACCCCATTTTTATCTCACCAGATTGATGTTGTACGGGTCAAAAAGTCTTTAAATTAATCTTGTTAAAAAAAAAATGCTTTATATATATATATCACAATGATTAAGTAACAGTTTTAACCCACCCGTATTAATAAAAGTTCTTTAAGTTGTTTGACATTTAAGGATTAATTTATAGTTAAATATACCTATACCCCTAAAACGTTTATTAATTTTGATATGGTCTAAAATTTCATGTTTCATACGAATAAGCAACATTTTTAGAAGCCTATACTGTTTTTTTAAAAGAAAACTCTACCCCCCCCCACCCCCCCCCCCATTAGACACATCATTCACAGTACCTACCCAAAACTACCATGCATTAGACCATTTCCATATTCAAGAGATGGACGAATAGGATCAAATAAGTGAAGATTGTCTTTTAACAAGTGAAATTGGTAGCTAACCGATTAGGCTCAAGTTAGGCAAACAAGTGGGCTGGTTTAACAAATTAGTTGAATCAGTTAGAATAGCTGGGCTGGATCTTTGTATATAAGGAGTTGAGTCTTTCAGTTGTATTTTTCATCCAGAACTTATGTAATGAAAATCTAGTCTTGTTTAGCTTAACTTGTAGCTCATTGTAAATGAAGGTTGGCCCAATCCTCGAAATTGGCCATCCATTGAGTTTTATTGTTTTAGCCCAGTTGGTTAGAAGTTAGCTAAGGAGGTTAGCCTGCCTCGAAAGGCTTGTTCTCTGTAAACATTTCCTGAAGCATTTCAATTAATTCAATTTTTCTTTCTAGAATCCAATTTCTATTCCAGTTGTTTCATAAGATCATCCGTCTTTTTCAATTACCAAACACAGAAAAACCCAATAAATAATAGTTGTGTTACATTACTTTTGTCATTTTGTGAATCTTTTTACTAGTTTATTGTCTTAGGGTGTGTTTGGGTTTGTGATTTCAAAAAGTGCGATTTAAAAATAACGATTTTAAAACGTGATCTTTAAAAACGTATTTAAGTATTTGACAAAATCACAGTTTGGCATTAAAATCATAATTTAGCCTTTAAAATTGTGTATTTTTAAAAATGCACCATTTTATCTGCAATTTGAAAATGCAAAAAAATCTGCATTTTCAAAATTGTAATTTTTAAAAAATGCAATTCCTAATGATCCATTAGTGACTTAGGCCTCGTTGCTAATACGTTCTCTCTTTTCCTTTTCCTTTCTACTGAAATGGTAAAAATATTAATAAAAAACTTTAAACACAAAATATTCACAAAAAACTTAAAACTACTTTCACCCAACCAAAACACAAAATTAACACCTACTAAAAAACGTTATCAAACACCCGGCCTACTGTTTAGGCGACCAAGATAGGAGGCCGAGATGTAGAGGCTCATTAAAAGCGAGAAATTTGAATTCATGACTTTAGTAAGTGCTTTAATGCACGTATGAAAAACCACTTTGACTATCTAAATTATGTTATGACGTCCTTAAATTTTATGCTTTCATAAAATATCTTTTTCAAAGCATATGCATGTTAGTGGTTAATTTAAAAGTGTTCTGGATTCCTAATAGGTAACCTATGAACCTCTAAGGCTTTAATTAGGATTAACAAACCAAGCCCTCTCAAGCTTGGGGTACGTATTACATTATATTTTGTTATAATTATCTTAACATTATGTATCGTTATAATTATTTTCATCATAAGCTAGCTAAGTGTCGTGCATGTCTTGATGCACTTATGTATAAAAGATAGATGCACTATAAAATAAGCATTAAAAATGGTCCAAAATGAATACTAATACTATTATAAGAAAAAGATGAAAGCAATAGCTCTTACCAAGAAAAAGTAGTAACATTACTAATATAAGAAACAATCTGATTTTCATTGATTTTCAGTCTACTAATATACAAGAAAAAGCAAGCAGATTTTTATTATCACATCATTGTGTAGCAGTCTACTAATAGAAAAAGCAAACTCAATAGAGGAAAATTGAAACCAAGTCAAATTGGTTCAGTCATGGCCTAAATTATACATTGGCTTTCATGATAGCTAGGCACAAAGATAGGACAATTTCATATGGTGTTCTTTCAAGGGGTCGCTCTCATTATTCAAAGTCGCGCACTCAGGCCGTGCAAGATCAATGATAACGCTCCATGAAACGTGAACTTCCATTACTGGCAGGGAATATTATCGCGTTGGTTCAGTCATGGCCTAAATTATTGGCTTTCATGATAGGCACAAAGATATATAGGACAATTTGATATGGTATTCATTCGGTGTTCATTCAAGGGGATGAATTAGAATTTTTAATTTTTATTTGTAAGTAAAGACGAATTAGAAATTGGAGTATTTTAAAATTTTAAACTTTCATTTATGTTTATAGTTGCTCACTGCTGTGCAGCTAAAAAAAAGAGTGTTAAATTGATACCAAAAAAAAAAAACTAATCTTAACAAGCCTGTCACCATCTTTTTTAGGGTCACCGACAATTGGATTTTGATTTTTGATGGAGTATAACAATTGGATTTTGATTTTTGACTCTCTTATCCAAAAGATATCGCAGAAGACACTTGCCAATACATTACAAAAGGAAACTATCCCTGCAACATCTGACAAGCATAGATCGGAAAAAAAGAAAGAATCGGCCTAATTTTTCACATAAAGACAAAAGACTTTTTTTTTTTTTTTTTGTAAGTAAAGACAAAAGACTTGCAATGGCCACAAATGGTTCAATTGGTTTAGTCATTTCTCTTAAATCAGTCTCAACGTGGCTCCGTCATTGGCCGGAAGTCGTACCGGAGGGAACTTAAACGGTGAGAAATGCCTGAGTGATTACTTGAACTTCCAGCCTGGCCACGTCAAGCTTAAAGAAAACTATTTTGATAGCCATAAAAAACCATGCATATATAGAACCAGAGAGTGTAATGACATGCATGCCGGCACTCGATCGTGAAGCTTAAGAACTCAGCTAGCAATCCAAATGTTATACCAACAGAAAATTTGACACATTATGGTCGATCTGGATGATCTTTTTCTATTTTTCCATCTTTCTTCTTGAAACAAAATAACGACTATTCTATTTATACAAAAAAAAAAAAAAACAAATGATGGATTGATGATTTTTATAGATCTCCATATATATATGACAGATAACTTTTCAAGATAGAAAGAGAAGGCAAAGAAAGCCAACCCTATTCCTTTGGTTCCGCCAGTGACGAGCTGTCATTCCTTGAAGACTCCGTCTACTTTCTCTGCTACCCATCTCTGCTGCCTCAGCCATCTCTCTCTTCAAAACTCTCTCTCTCTCACTCTCTTGAAAACTCCTGCATTTGTGGGGTGCCTGCAGTCACTTCTTACATACAAGAGTCATGTATGGGTCTTCTGAAGGTCGTAATTTCTTTTCATTTCTTGGGTTTATTATACTTTAATCGTTCCTCCGTTGATCGATTTTGAGCCGTGAACGCGAGGTTTAAAAAAAGAAATGGTATTCATCTATATATATCTTCTACTATAATTGCTTTGTCCTTTTTTTTTTATTCAAATTTATTATTGAATCGGTCAAATTTATTGATAAATTTGAAAAAAAAAATTATGAATAAGAGTTTTCTCTTATTTCTTTGTTCAAGTTAATCTAAGGAAAATTATAATGGAAACTCTTTGTATTTTACCGATTTTGACTTTTAAACTTTAATATAAAATTAAAAGAGTCTAGTTTATAGTTATTTCAACTTCGAACCTATTGTTAATTTTGTTTGTCAAATAAATAATAAAAATGCAATTATATCACTCGTACAAAAAATTTTAAAAAATAAAAAACTAGAATAATAATAAAAAAAGAGGTCCAGTTATGCAACTACATTGAAGTTGTTTGGCAAACCCTTCTTCAGATTTTTTTTTTTTTTATTGTGCATCGTACTGACGTGCACAGTGACTTGTCCCTCTTTATGACTGAAAATCTCAAAAAAATGCATTATACCGAAAATACCCCTCTATGTGAGAAATGCATTTTGTAAGAGAATAAACAAATAGAGGGATATTTTCGGTATAATGCTAGTCATGTTTTAAATGTTTTCTCGGTAAGCACAGGTAAATAGAGACAAGTTACAATACACATCAGTACGATGTACAGTAAAAAGAAAAGAAAATTTTGGATAGGATTTGCCAAATACTCCCATTGCCATTAGTAAAAGGTTCTTTAGATGCGCATGATTCTAAGTTAATGCCGGATAAAAAGGATTTAGGTTACATTTTTCTTAGCCATGGTTGGGGACGAGGTGGTACTTGTGATGGATGTGCCAAACCCTGCCATGTGGCGGGGTGCTGTGGCTAGGTGACATGCACCCAGCCGCCGTGGTTGGGTGACAACACCCCCAATCTCTTTCTCTTTTTTTTTTTTGGTTCTATTTTTTTTAAAAAAAAATTATTAGAGAAGCATGATTATATTTTTATAATATTTTTCTTACTTATTAGATGAAAAATGACAAAAAGGTTGAATTTAAAATGATTGTAAACTCAAGTATTAAATTTCCAAAATTAAATTTATAAAAATTCAAATTAGATAAGGCAAAGAAGGGTTATATTATATTTTCCTTTAATTTAATAAGTTGGAAACACTCATGACAATTCTTGATTTTACTATCGAAAAATTTTGAACTTATATTTGGTCCCAACTCCAAGGGAAAACGGACAAAGTTTTCATCTAAATTGGATTAGAGAACTTCTTCTAATACAATCTATAAAAATGACACGTATCTCTTTTTTTAATAGCATGTGAGATACATATATTTTTTTAATAGTATAGACAAAGTTGATTTTTTTTTTTATAAAAACAACATATGCATCGTACATGCTATTAAAAAAAGAGATATCATTTTTATAGATTAGATTGAAAGAAGTTCATCCAATCGAGTTTGAAAAAAAACTCTATCCCTTAATATTTTATTTTTTTGTATGTCTCTTCCTCATATCTCTCCATCAACAAATAACTCACCAAAACCCAACACAAAAAATAGAAAAAATATTTTGCTATGTCTAGTGATGACTCTCCAAAGAATTCAAACAACTAAACAAATATAGTGTCCGTTAGAAGGATTTCACGTGTAATATTCCAATTTAGTTGAAGTACAATACTTACAATTACCTAAGAGCATCTTCAACAGAATAAGTAGATGCTTTAAAATAGTCAAATTTGACTATTATTTCTCTAGTTTGAGAGAGGATAATGGGAGTGAAAAGGGTTTGTTGGAAATTGGCTTGGGATTGGACGGTTGGAGCAAGTTGGGTCTTTTCGGCTTGGAGTTTGGCTTGGATTGAATTGTGTATGGAGAGGAAGTAGTCCTCCATCTCCTGCCATTAATTGAAGGTGAAATTGGTAACGACAGTAGCATGAGTTTTGAGGAGGCTGCGATGGTATTGGAGAGAGAGACTGAATAGAGAGAAAGAAAAGAAAATAATAATAAAAAAAAAATCAAATTAATATTTAAAGAAAATAGAGAATTTGTTAGAGTGTGTATAGAAAAATGAATAGCTAAAATAAAAGTTTGTATTTTTTCAGTAGCTATTTTGACTATTCTTGCTCGACATGCTCTGAAAAAGAGAAAAAGCTCTTTCTTTTTTTTTTTTTGAAGAAAAAAAACAAAAAAAAAAAAAAAAAAAAAAAAAAAACTTTTTTGTTACTTAAGAGACAAGAGCTTTACAAATGACATCAACGCTCCTATATCACACGTATAGACACAGTGATATACAACCTAAAGCTTACAAATGACATCAAAGCTACAAAATGACATCAACGCCTCTACATGTCAACCCCCATGTCTACCTTGTGTCTACTAAAATTGATGTGGCTTTTAAAATTACCATTAGATCAAAAGTCAATAATGATCTATCATAAATTCAATAATGATTTTAAAAGTCACATCACTTTTGATTGAGACAAGATAGACATGAAAATTGACTTATATAATTACTAATTTTCACAATGTGGGACAACAACATCACAACTAATCTCTCACCACTTATTAGTCTCTTCCACATTGACAAATCTCTCCTCGTGTGTGAGTTCTTTACAAATCCAAGAGTGGACCATGCTCGATCTTATTCAATAACCTTAGGCTTCTTATAGAAGACTCATCACAAGCTTTAGGGATAATTAAGGAAAATATGGATGATTTTCTACACGCAGAAGGAAAGATACTACTTAATAAACAAGATTACATTAGTTGGAAAAAAAAAATACTCCAGAGAGGTGGCTAACTTCATTTTCTGCTGCTTAATTCAAAGCATGCTCAAGGCAATAAGAAGCCATTTGCTGTAACCCCGCCATCAACACAAATCGTCTGACCCGTTATGTAAGAAGCCGAAGGTAGGCACAGGAATGCCACCATGGAAGAAACCTCATTTGGCTCTCCAACACGTCCAAGAGGAGTTTAAGAGACAACAGCCTCCAAAAGTTTTTCATGATCACTCAGATACTGCAAAGAATAGAAAATAGATTCTTGACACGTCAATCATGAACTTACATTAATTTACCCCCCCCCCCCCACCTATTTTTTTCAGTAATAACTTGCTTACCTAACCCAGAAAAAATTACCTCTCTCAGAAAGAAGCAAGATATTAGGGAAAAGAATCTCACAATTTCAGCCAGGGGGGTTCTGATAAACCAAGGTGCGACAGAGTTACTCCTTATGTTGTCTTTCGCCCACTCACATGCCAAACTTCTTGCTAGCTGATTCACCCCTCCTACAAATTATTAATATTAATTAGACAAAGTTGACGGCAGAATTTAATGTCTCTCTCAAATTCATCTGTTATAATCCATGAGCTTGGTATAAAAATCAAATTACCTTTAGCTGCACTGTATATAGATCCGAGATTTAGTGGTATTACACCAGCAACGGAAGAAACGAAAACAATGCTTCCTGCTCCTGAAACTCTCAGAAGAGGATAAGCAAGTTGGGACATGTGATAAGCAGATTCAAGATTGATAGACATGAGGAATGAGAAATCTTCAGCTGTGTACTCTGCAGTCGTTTTTATTATGTTGATTCCCACATTGTTTATCTACAACCAGACATTGGGGTACAACAACCCCATTAAGGCTTAGTATTGAAGACATTTCAAAGCCTTTCATTAACAACTAACCAAATACACACAAACAGCATTTTGCAGCCAGAATCAGGACACCTTGCAAGTACTACACAAACCCCAAGCAATAGACAAACAAAAAAAAAACTACAATTAAACCAGAAAAATATCTACAGTAAATCTGCACATCAAAAACAGCAGATTAAAGACTCACAACATTACAATTCAACTCAACCATATCTGCAGACAAACATGAACACTGGACTTCAGAGAGAACCAAGTGAACAGTAAATCTGCAGAAAACCCTCAGAACCTCAATGGGACAGCTATTATCTATACCCATTAAAACAGCATCTCCTCTGTAATGCTCCCATTACGTACGGCACATAACTACATTCTCTCAATTCTTTTTAAATCTACCTTTCCCCACCACTCTGGTTCTCACCTCCCAAAATATTTGTTTCAAAGTCTGCTCCTCTGTTTTAGGCAGACTTCCATTCCATATCTGCAGAAAAAAGCATGAACACTTGGATGCCGTATAACATAGAACTCAAGAGCTGAAGCCTGCCCGCAAAAGACAATTTTTTTTTGAAACCCATGATCGAATTCTGCCCCTAATCTTAACAATCACATTGAGCAGTCGGCAGATGTTAGCCTAGTGGAAATCAAAGGGACTCCAAGATATCAGACAGACGTTTACCTTCCTTCATTTGTGTTAGAATATATTATGTGATTTGATTGTAATCTGATTGTGATATAACAATTAATTACAATCAAATATCTGAAATCAAATCCCACAATATACTCTAACAATTTGCAACAAACGAAGATCCTTACACACTGTACACTAGACCAAGTTTTGAGTATGCTCTAAAATGCAACCACAACAACGAAATAGAGGACTTACAAGGATGTTGAGTTTGCGATTAAATTGAGAGGAGACGGTGCTAATTAGTTCCTATCGTTGGGGTCGAGACACTGCATCGCACACCGAACCAGTGACTCGAAATCCCTTCGTCTTCCATTCATGTAAGCATTCATTGAGCTGGGCCTCATTACGACAGCATGTATGAACGGTTGCCCCCAGTCCCGCCAATTCCTCAACATGCAATAGCATACCTGAAAACAACATTTATAGTAGTAAATAATAACCGAATCTTCACAATTTCCTATCTGTACAATGATTATGACAACAAGCAAGAGAGTTAATTTCAAAATGATTTTCTTTTTGTTTTCTGATGAGAAAATAAAATATTAGTTTTTTTGGGTTAAAGCTAAACCCATGGATCCTTTGGCCCAATTTTTTTTTTTTATTATTTTTTAAAAGAAAATGAATAAATAAAGGACTGAAATGGATTTCTTAGTCATAAAATCCAAAGAGCAAAAGAGATGAATAACATGCAGGCTTTAATCGAAGCACTATAAAACAAACCAAGCGTAATATAGCCATGCAAGCATAGGATACGAACGAAAAATCACACACAATGTCGCTTTAGATGGGGTACCTAGAAAGTAAATAAAAAGTATTTTTGTTTGTCTGTTTTTTTTTTTTTTTTTAAATCCCCTAAAATATTTTGTCCAAAGAAGAGGAACAAGAGAAATATTGGTAAGGGTATTAAGGGTCTATTTGAATTTTCGATTTCAAAAATTGCGATTTAAAAATAACAATTTTAAGATGTGTACTTTGCAACAATGATTTTTAATAACGCAATTAAGCGTTTGACAAAATCGTAGTTTAGCCTTTCAAATCATAGTTTATCCTCAGGTGTTTTCAAAATAACAACCATTTGTCAGCGATTTGAAAAAACAGAAAAATATGAGTTTTTAAATCACAATTGTTTTAAAAATAATTCATTTTTTACAATTTGATTTAAAATTGTATTTTTTTTTTTAATTTTTAAAATTACAATACCAAACACAAGCATCATGTCCAAGCAACTTGCTTGGAGAGAGAGCCCTTGCTTGGGCGAAGGGACTCACAACCCTCACTCAACAACATGAATCAGGTTATAATATGATGAATCCCATAATAGGTAATCCCGATCGTGATTTTTCAAGCTGCAAACAGAAGAAGAAGAAAAAAAAAAGGAAAAAAAGAAAAGAAAAAAGCTGCAAACAGATACATGAAGAAAAGTTATAGGCAGAGAAAGAACCCGATTCCTCTAGTTCCACCAGTAACAAGAGCGGTCATTCCCTGAAGAGACCACCTGCTTTCTCTGTTACCAATTTCTGCCGCTGCCATTTGATCCCTCTTTGTTACTACAGCACCCACTTTTACTACTGCTTCTCCGGCCAATGGATTATAAACTTATATAACGTTATTGGGCTGTAGAATAGGTTTGTAAAAATTATAAATTGATATTTTCCCTTTCCCTTTTCTTTTCTGGATCGTTGAATGATGGAAGAGAAGTTTAGCACGCAATTCGGATTACATTTCTCTTTAGGCACTTCTGTTTGGTCCACTTACGGCATGAAAGGGCCACGTCGCAGTGGAACATGCAGAGGGCCAGGCATATCTCCCATATATATCACTATTTTGAGTCCAAATTATTGGTTACATGCACCGAACGTTGATCGAGATTCAAGAAATAGGTGCCAAAGCTTGACTCAAGTGTTAAACCACGACACGTCACAATCTTTATATAAGTTTTTTTTAATGCAAAGTCCAAATTTGATATATAATATATAAACAAGTAAACATGCATGTAAAGTTGCAAATTGTGCTCCTTTTTCATATACATGCCATCAAGATCGCAGACCCAAAAAAAAAAAGAGCTTATTGATAGTTGTTCTCGGCAATGGAAATGATTATTCTAAGTGTAAGATCTTTATTATATATTCTAATACAAAGATTCTTCTATTCCACATTTTTCCATTCCTTATAAAAGATATTCATTTTTTCTAATGAAATAATCATTCTACATACCAAATGAATAATTACCTAAAGGAACTGTGAATGCCACATCCTTGTGATGTTTTGGAAACAGCCAAAACAGAGTAATATACCTTCAGTTCTGGTTCCTGCAGTCTTGGTGCGACGACTTTATCCTTTTCTATATCTTCTTGTGATTTTTATTCTGAAAATTTTTGTTTGGAATGTTGAAGTATCTTCCCCTTTGAACGATTTTTAAATCGGCTTTTGAACTTCCCAAATTCGGGCTGAAACGGGCTTGCATGGCCAAAATTACCAAATCCTACCTAAATCTGTTGGATCAGACAGTTTGGCATGCCACTCGGCTAGGGCATGTCGCTCGGGTGCTTGCCGCAAGTTGGGTCGGGCTTCCAACACTACAAAAAAACTTGTGCTTACCAACGCGTAATTAACAACGCTTAAAAGGCCCATAAGCGTAGTTAAATGGTTTACTACGCTTAATTAACACTGCTTGGTTGACGTTGAAATTCTAGCGTGCAAAAATTATTTACGCAACGTTTATAATGTAAAAGTTGTTATGCTACCACGCTTGGGCTAAGCGCGGTGAAATCTTTACCACGCTTGGGATAAGCGTGGTGAACTATTTACCACGCTTGGGATAAGCGTGGTAAACTCTTTACCACTCTTTAAGCGTGGGCTAAGAGATGTTAATTCTTTACAACTTTTTTACAACGCTTACAAATAAGCGTTGTAAATTTCAACTCCTGATACAGCTTTTCAAATTATTTTTTTTTCCTTTGTCTTTTAAATTTTATAAATGCTAAAGCTGATAAAAAGAATTCAATAACATGATAAACATCCAATGTGATAACATTTACGATTACAAAATTAATGTCAAACATAAATGATGAATTAGATAAATTGTATCATTGATTCATTAACAATATATAACAAAACTCCAAACAAATTTTATATAGTACTATTCAAATAAACACGTTTCAGTTTAGGGGAGGAAAGAACTGGCTGGGCAGTGGAGGAAAAGAAATGGCTGGGTGGGGAGGAAGAAAAAGAAGGATCGAGATATAGTGGTATTTACATATTGGAGAGAGAGAAACAATTAAGCAGCTAGCACACACGTCGTACGCGGGAAGAGAGCAATGGCTGGGCGCGCGAGGGAGCAGGAAGAAAAGGAAAAAAAAAATTGGAGCGGATTACGAAAAAAAAAATTAACATCTCTTATAGTTAATTAAACGATGTTAAATATTAACCACAAACGTTGTTAAAATATGATATTCACATCGTTTGTGATAAGCGTCGTAAAAGTTTACCACGTTTGTGATAAGCATGGTAAAATTTTACTACGTTTTATTTTAAACGAGGTAAACACTATTTTTAACAAAAGTTTATATTAAGCGTTGTTAAAATAAACGTTGGTAAACACCGATTTTTTAGTAGTGCAAGTCGATGACGTCAGACAGAACTCAAATTTTCTAACAGCGTATGATAGTAGCAGAAAGCAGAAATTAAGAATTGAAGACTTAAAAAAGAACTCAGGAAGAAAGGAAATAACCAATAGTGAAAGACAAAGACCTTAATCGTCCCAAAGAAACAAACATAGAATAACTCTGAAAGATTGAAATTCTATTGAAACTTCAAAACTAAATTCTAAAATAATACAAACATGCCTTTATATAAGCTAAGTTTGAGTATTTTTCAAGCAAAATACTTGGAGAAAAAAAAAATACAAAAATAACTCTAAACTTGGAGACAAAACAAAATACTTGTAGAAATTGTAAAAGATATTATTATAAAAATAATCTCCAAATATTATACACGATTCTTTCAATTCTTGTGCATATATTTTCTATTAAGATATTTAATGCCATTAATTAAGTACCTGACAACTCAGCTGCTATCCTCCTGGATCGGTCGATCCGTGGGTTAGAACTTTACTAGTCCACCTTTGACCAGGCTTGGTTTGCTTGAGCTTGGGCTTGATCTCAGACTTGGGCTAGCAAGACTGACTTTCAAGCTCCACTTTGGGCTGGGTTGAGATGGGCTTCATATGAGCTTTAGCCTGTTACCCACAATAGCGTTGTTCTAGGCTTCGCTCAAAAGATGTTGTGTTGTTTCTTGCAGGTTGCTTCCAAGGTCCACAGGAAGGCGTCGTTTCGAGCTAGTGCCAAAACGACATCGTTTGTTCTGGTGCAAAAATTTGCCTGCATTGGACACGAAACAACGTCATTCCCTTCTAGTGGAACAACTTCATTTTGCTTCCTTACGTGCTCCCCATCTGATGTTGGGTTGTTGGTCAAAACGGCATCGTTTTGACAAACGGTCATCTTCTTCCTCAAGATTTCTCAAACCAAAATGCCGAAAACATTTCCAATCTTCATCTTCAACCTATAAAATTTCTAGTTTTTCGTCTAAAAATCAGTCTCTTTGTTGGGAATGACTCCCTAACACTCTCAAAGCCCGAAAGACAAGAAATTTCCTCAGTTTTGATTAGAGTTTTCTCTGAAGAAAAACTCTATATTTTTGTCTATGGAGAACAGATGAAATCTTTCCAATATCTTTCTTCGAGTAGATACCTTCTCGTTAAGTTCTCTACATTTTCAGTATACTTAAGATCACCGATAGTGTTTGTTAAAGGGAAACCTGTTAGGCCATGTAGAGCCTGATTTGTGTCCGACTCAGTTTGCACCAAATCCGATACGGCAAAAGAAGGGCTACGGTTTAAATGAGGTTTTTTTTAGGTTTATGTAAGACCCGCCGGTTTATGTATTTTCGACTCAGTTGAGAGTCTTTAAATAGCTGCTTATATAATAAGGTTTTGTATGCACGTTTTAACGTCTCCCTTGTATTGTTTCTCAAAAATAATAAAATTTTACCGCAATACAGTGGACGTAGCCCCTTATAGTGAAGTACTTAAATTTCTATGTCTTGTAATTATTTCTTGTTCAGTTTTCTTTCTTTTTCGCATCTCACGGATTATGGAAAATCGGTGATTTTTCCTCACAAAACCTTCGGTTTACCTATAGATTACCTATGGATTAATGAAGATTGTGAAAAGCCATTGTTGAAGCCAAACTCAAAACTTGTCGGTTGATGGTTTTGTTTATCTGTTGCAGAACAATCTTAGACATCGTTTTATATATATATATTGGTCTTAGTGCATAGTCTGCCCTGATACCATGGAAAGTGAGTAATGATGCTTATATGCCACATTTTTATTCAACAATAATGACGTGTTAACCCTAATTAACCTTTGGATCAATTTTTATTTTTTTATTTTTTATAAATAAAAAAAATGAATGATTAAGACTACAACATCATCGTTGTAAGATAATTGTAGAATAAAAATATAGTATATACAAATAGAATGCAAGTGTATTAGAAGAATAAATCTCGTGAGAGGTGTGATGATACCTTAAACACGTCATCAATATCAGGTCCCCTTGACCTTCTGTAGTGTAGTACTATAAAGATCCCACAAGCCTTGGGATGGATTATGAGTAAATTTGATATTTATTTCCGAAAAAAAAAAAGAAGTGCATATATGAAATTTTTGTGTTATTAAGTTTTACACAACTTATTCCTTTTGATCCTGAAAATAAAGTGGATTATAGCCATCACTCGATCGATACGAATGTTGTACCAATAAGAACACATTCCAGTGGGGTGGCATAACATCAATTTCTGCTGCTTCAAAGCATGCTCAGGGCAATGAGAAGCCATTTACTGTAAGTCCGCCATCAACACAAATATTCTGACCAGTTATGTAAGAAGCCGCAGGTAGGCACAGGAATGCAACCAAGGAAGAAACCTCATTTGGCTCTCCAACACGTCCAAGAGGGGTTCGAGAGTCCAAAGCCTCAGATAATTTCTCATCACTCAGAGTCTGTAAAGAAGAGAAAATAGATTCTTGTCATGCCAAACTTCTTGCTAGCTGATTAACATCTTCAAATACTATCACAGAAAAAGGAAAAAAGAATCTTACATTTTCAGCGTGGGGGGTTCTGATAACCCAAGGTGCAACAGAGTTACTCCTTATGTTATCTTTCGCCCACTCACATGCCAAACTTCTTGCTAGCTGATTCATTGCTCCTACAAAATGTTGATAATGTCTCTCTTAAACTAATAATCCATAAAAGCTTGCTATAAAAATCAAATAGTAGAATGAAATTACCTTTAGTTGCACTATATATAGTCGATCCAACATTTATTGCTACTACACTGTTAACGGAAGAAATGAAAACGATACTTCCTGCTCCCGAAGCTCTCAGAAGAGGATAAGCAAGTTGGGACATGTGATAAGCAGATTCAAGATTGGTAGACATGAGGAATGAGAAATCTTCAGCTGTGTACTCTTCCGCCGCTTTTAGTATGTTGGTTCCCACATTGTTTATCTACAACCAGACATCAGAGTACAATAGCTCCTATTAAGGCTTAGTAATTAATAAATCGAGAAACTTCACTTAACACAAAATTCCCCCCTTTTTTAAAATATATATATATTCAAAGATTGATTAGGCGTAAATATTTTTTCAAATTTTGTTAAATCCTTAATAATACCTAAATCTTTGCTTTTTATTTTTTTTTATTTTTTTTAATTTTTAGTTTTTATTCTAAAAAAAGAGTGGTATTTTGAGAATTTTGACATTGAAAATCCTAACGGAGGGGTGAAATTGAAAGATAAATACACTAAATTGAAAAATTTTAAAATTTAGAAGAATAATTACAAATGTGATAAAAGTTTAGGAGGTTAAGTGAAATTTTCACTTAATAAATAAAAGCTTTTGTGGGTGTATATCCATCTGCCATCCTCCCACTCATACTCTCTATCTACCACCTACATCTTATATATATATTGATGACATAAACACGAGGAAAATGCGACGATGATAAGGAAATAGAGGTCTTACAAGGATGTTGAGTTTGCCATTAAATAAAGAGGAGACAGTGCTAATTAGTTCCTCTCGTTGGGCTCGAGAAACTGCATCACACACCGAACCAGTGACTCGAAATCCCTTCGTCTTCCATTGATTTAAGCATTCATTGAGTTGGGCCTCATTTCGAGAGCATGTATGGACGGTCGCCCCTAGGCTTGCCAATTCCTCAACAATTGCGTACCTGAAAACAACATATATATATATATAGTAGTAAACAATAATTAAACGAATTTTCACAAAACAAAAATAACAATTTCCATTGCAAAACAACAATTTCCTAGTTGTAGAATGACTATGACAACCAGCTAGAGGGTTTCAAGATGATTTTCTACATGTAAAACAATTACCAAGAGAGTATTTTCCTTCAGTCATTTTTTTATTTTTTTACTTTTTAAAATTATTATTAAATCTGTGGGTTTTATATAGATCGCGCGCACACACACACACACACACATATATATATATATATATATATATATACCCACAGATTCAATAATGATTTTGAAAAGTAAAAGGACAGAGAATGACCAAAAAAATAAATAAATCATTTCTCTTTGAAAAAATAAGAATTTTTTAAAAAAACGAGAATGAATAAATGAAGTGTTGAATCCCAAAAACAGATATTTTTAGCCATAAAAGGATCCAAAGAGCAAAAGAGTTCAATGACAGGCGGGGTTAAATCAAAATCTTGAGTAATTAGAATGATTTTTTATGGTGAAAACAGAAAAAAGAAAAAAGATCTAGCACTAGGCATGCAGAGAGAAACGAACCCAATTCCTTTAGTTCCACCAGTAACAAGAGCGGTCATTCCCTGAAGAGACCACCTGTTTTTTGCCCGTCATTTGATCCCTCTCTATAGCTTAATTAGTGCTTTTGAGCTTCTCACTTCTCCCAATAAATAATTAATAAAGGAGTGCTAGAATATCAATTAGAAATCTCTCTAAGAGATTAAGTATCATTTTTTTTATTTTTTTAAATCAAATGGGGCCCACTTCTTTATTCGAAGAGATGGGCCCCATTTGATTTTAAAAAAAAAACCTGCTAGTTGATCCGCTAGAGAAATTTCTAGTTGATACTTAAACCTTTTCCTAATTAATATGGCTTTATTGGACGGTAGAACATGAGTGGTTACGTAGATGCGCGCTTACACAAAATCATGGTGAAACCCGTGACCTGGCCGAGTGGCCAACTGGGGAATGGGCCAGGATTATGGTGTTTTTTTTAGTGAGTTGTTGGACTATTGTCAATTTGTAGACCCCACTAAATTTGTCTTCTTTCCCCTAGGAATGCAAGTTGGCAACACTTTCTGTCCACACTTGTTTTGATTTCCCCTATGGACCCTATCCACATGAGAAAGACTGACAGTGGCGATCGGAGGAATGCCGGAGAACGGTGACAAGCTGCTAAAAAATCGGGTAAAGGGGCAAGCCGCAATTGACAATGATGGTTAGAGAAATACCAGAAAACGGAAACTAGCAGCTAAAAATCCGATAAAAAGCCAAGTCACATTGTGCCAAGGTTCACCAGTGAACTAGGCTGTGGATCACAACAAAACTGTGCTAAAAATTATCAGATAAAATTGCAGTGGAGCCAAGTTAAACCGGATCATATCGCAGTGGAGCCGGATTAAACCGGATCATGTCGCAGTGGAACCGAGTTGAACTGACTCATATCGCAATAGAACCGAATGCTACAAAATTACACCAAAATAGGGACGAATATGAGCCCAAAAAACCAAAAGAGCAGATTACATGCCAATTTCAAAAGGAGATTATCAAACTTCTTCTTCTTCTTCTTCTTCTTCTTCTTCTTCTTTTTTTTTTTTTTTTTTTGGAGCTTGAAAACAAGCTGAACCCGCTGAATCGAGTCAAAAATTGCACTGAACCGGACTGAACCGATTTGAATATGCTGAAAAGGGAGTGAATCGGGCCTCAAAAATGCTGAAACAAGGTGAAACTACACGGAACCGGTCTGATTCCAGTGCGAACCGATTGAAAAGGCTGAAAAAGGTATTGAGCCATATTGAATCAACTTGAAAAAGGGAAGAATCAGACTGAACATGGGTCTGGAGCTGTTCGGTTTGAATGAACCGGTTCAGGACCGGACTGAGGCGCGTGTATTCCACATGCAGGAGCCTTCTAGCGCGTGAGCACGCGTGGCGCGTGTTCCAGACGCGTTATGGTTCTCACCGGCGTGTGTAGGCGCATGGATGATTGTGGCTGTGCGTGGACGACAGGCAGCAACTTCAGGAGGCGCGTGGGAGCGTGTGTGCTGCTGTACTGGGCAAAAATTTTCTAGATCCACCGATCTGGGGCTGAAGAACCACTTTTTGTGGTGGTTTGCCCAAAAAGAGTCACGGTGGCGGCGTGTATGGTGCGTAAGGATTCTCTCGATGGTGCGTGGCAGCCCGTCACTTGTGCTTTTTGGCTAATTTTGGCGAATCTAAACTCAGCGGAACCTGATCTGTCAATTGGTATGATTTCCAAGGTGAGGGGAGGACCGTGGTCGTGTGTGGAGGAACGGACCGAGTGCGGCGCGTGGAAGCACGTGGAATACAGACAGGAACTTTGTGGCAGCGCGTTGTTTGTGCGTTTGGTATGATTTCGGTGGGGTTGTGTAGAGCGGCTTCAAAGCTTCCCATGTGCGGCACAGTGTGAGAGAAGGCTTGGAAGGTTGAGATTCGTAGAGGGTAGTGTAGGCGGAGAGTAGAGACAACTAGAACGATGAGATCATCAGAGGGAACCCCAGCAAACGTAAAAGACATTTATTGAATGCCACAAGAAAGTGGCTCTAATACTATATTAAAATATACGTAGAAATAATAAAATATGAGAATAATAGAGAAAGGGAAAAGTCCACATACCCCCCTCGAACTACCACCTAATTGACAATATCCCCCCCCAAACTTTCAATTGGGTGACAATGTTCCCCCCAAACTACCAAACAAATGACAATGTCCCCCCAATGGCAACAAAAAGACAAAAATAACCCTACAGATTTTTCAATTAGATCAAATACCTTTTTTTTAATTTATTTTTTAAAGTAATTTTTTTAAAACGAAATCTTTATAATTTTTTTTAAAAATTTTGAATTTGGCTAATTGGGTTGAAGTGTTTATTTTTAATTTTATTTATATATAAAAATGCTAGTTTTTTTTTTTTAGTTTTAGTTTTTTCTAACCTCTATGAATTTGAAAATAATAATAATAATAATTTCTTTTTTAAAAATAATTATAATTTTTTAAACGAAAATGTTATAATTTTTTTTTATTCTTGAATTTGTCCAATTGGTTTGTAGTGTTTTTTTTTTAAACAAAAAAAATTAATTAATTTATGGTTTTTGTTTTTTATTTTTTATTTTTAGCTTTAGTCTTTTCTAGCCTTATGAATTGTAGTGTTTTTTTAAAAAAAAAAAAAAATTTAGTTTTAGTTTTTTTTAAAAGAATTATTATTTTTTATTTTATTAAGGGTATTTTCGTCCTTAGGAGGGACATTGTCATTTTTTTTTGGTAGTTTGGGGGGAACATTGTCAATTGGATGGTAGTTTGAGGAGGGTATGTGGACTTTTCCCATAGAGAAAGTAAGATAAAGAATGAAACACTAGGAATTACGGGTGGTTCGGTGTTAGACACCTACATTCACCACTCTGAAGAGCCCTTAAAGCTGCATTGTGCTCATTAACTTGATTGTCTAAACTATTATAAATGCATTTATTTATAGAGAGGCTATGAGTGGTGTATAAGTAAATCTAATAAACTAAAGAAAGAAAATAAACCCTATAATAAAAATATAATAATATAATATATTCTAACAAAATTATTTTTTTATTATTTAAAAAATATTTAATTCTCACATGTAAAAAGGAGTTTGAAGGAAAAACTGTATCCTAATTTAGTGATAAAATAAACTTGTGGTCGTCGATTCAGGGTACATGGCACTCCGTGAGCCGAATTTAGGAGCAAACTTCAACACGTTGCATTGCTTTAATTGCCCACAAATATAAGAAAAAACAAACTCAATGACGACAAATTGGTTCAGTTGCCTTATCTCTCCGATGCTTGTTGGAGCCAGCTACGACTCTTTGCATCATAAAAGGGGCTTCAAAACTATTGACTTTCGTAATAGGCACAAAAGGTAGGGTTTTGCGAAGGACAATTTGGATACGGAACATACGGTGTTCTATCAAGTAGTCCCTCTCAATATTCAAAGTTGCCCACTTTTATCAAGCTTGGCGGCTGCCCGAGAGTTTTAATATTTGACCCAAGATAAATGGATAATGCCCCCACGAAATCTTTTACAGCCTTTCTTTTTTTTTTTCAAGGGATTTTGCAACTCTCTCATATATAAATTAAGAGTAATTTTATTTTGTAAACTATTAAACGATTGCCAAACATACAACTGGAATGGTGAAAATAATCTTTTGATTTTTTTTTTTAATAAGTGTTGATCCAAAGTCTAATTTTTACTGCTATATATTCCAATTGTGTGGCTGTCGTATAGCAGTGCATTAATTAATATTATTTAGAGTACGTTTGATATTACGATTTCATAGACAATAAATACGAATTTAAATCAAATTGTGTAGAAAATAAAAAATGTCATCTCTTTATACATTGAGAAATGCTATTTTTCCATATCCAATTTATCTCTCATTTATCTATTTTTTTTTATATATAAAAAAAAAAAAAGCAACGATTGGATCTCTAAAACCCAGTAGATTCAATGGTTGGTTTGAGAAAAAGATTAATAGTAAATGGAGAAGTAGCATGCATGTCTCTCTACATTTGTTATGCACATTTTTCATCTTATTATTGATTTTGAAATAAAATTAAAATTTAATAACACACATGAGAGCTATGCATAAAAAGTGTGGAAATAACACTATCACATGCATCCTAAAGCATATAAAATAAGATGTATTCTCTTAGGAAAAAAAAAAAAAGGTCCAAACCCCATCTCATTCCCTGTCTCCCAGGAGCGCCATGACCAAGTCTAAAAATTTCCAACACAAGTTTTTGAAATTGAACTAAAATCCCAAAAAGATTATAAAAAATAGATTAAAAACTAGAATTAGGACTAAAACCAAAATACAGTGCGCAGCTCTTCTCAATTGTTGATTTCTACCATAGTTGGGGCATTTACCACCGTCATCTGACAATAGGAGAAAGACGACGATAGCTCTCATGGAAGACGATTGTGGCTCCATGGAAGACGACGATGATGGGTGAGAAAGAGAAAGAGAGAGAGAGATCACAATGGCTCCCATGAAAGACGAAGACGATTTGTTGACCAAGAAAACAAAGAGGGCAAGCGACAGTGAGAGAAGCTAACATTTTATGAATGTGATAATTTATCTTTTGCTTTTCATTGTAGCAAAATTATGGTTTAAATAACTGGATGAATAATGTTAGAATATACGGAAAATATAAAATAGGAAAATAATAGCGAAAAGCATGGAAAGAAAGAGACAAAGAATTACGTGTGGTTCCGTGATAAACACTTACGTTCATCACTCTAAATGGCACTTAGGATTATATTGTGCTCATTCATTTTTTTGTCTATAATACAAAGGTCTTTATTTATAGGGTATAAAGTAAATACAAGTATAGTAATTAAATCTCAATCAATCCATAAATAGAGAATATTACAATATCAACAAATATGAAATAAACGAAAAATATATAATATTTTATGTATATTCCAACAGATAATATGTTGGGGTTGAGTTTTGGCTCATAAAAGCTTTAGATAAGAGGTTGAAAATGCTCTTATAGGCTAATATCTGAACTGATGTCGTTGTTAGTGTAATTAGCTCGCCTTGAGACCCCTTGGTGCGGATGAATTTGGATCCCCTCCATTTCAACTGAAATGGAGATCGAGGATCCCGGTCCAGTGTGGATAGGTTGGAAAAGTATACCTCTAATTTAATGAAAAATTTTATCGTAGAGTTTAATTACATGCAGGCACTCATGAAGGTTAAGAACGAAGCTAGCAATCCTAAATCTATACCAACATAAAATTCATCAGAAAATTTGACACAAAATAACGACTATTGTATTAAGAAAAAAAAGAAAAGAAAAGAAAAAAACAGAGAGAAGTTCTTATTGCGCATGATGGATTGATGACTTTTATAGATCTCTATGACAAATTACTTTGAAGATAGCAAGAGAAGGCAAAGAGAGCTAACCCTATTCCTTTTGTTCCGCCCGTGACAAGAGCTGTCTTTCCTTGAAGACTCCATCTGCTTTCTTTGCTACCCATGTCTGCCTCAGCCATCTCTCTCTCTTGAAAACTCCTGCAATATTCCTGCAATTTATGTGTTACTACTACTTATATATCGGTAAAGATAAACAACAGCCTGGGCTGATGCTAATCACTACTCCTTATATATATATATATATCTCCTAGACGCCGCAATCAAAGAAAATGTCAAAGACCAAAAACGAAACAATTTATCTTTTGCATCAGCAGGTAAATTTTTAATTTTGCTTTCATTTCTTGGGTTAATTATACTTTAATCATTCGTGCATTGGTTGATTTTGAGTCATGAAACTTTGATTGAAAAAATAACAATCAAAGTACTTTTCAATAACTGTCTTTAATTATTAAGAAAAAAAGGTTTTCTAAATCCGAAAAAAAAAAAAGAAGCAAAGTGACATGATGACCCTTTCTCCATCAACAAATAACTCACCGATCGAGACCCAATACACAAAATAGGAAAAATATTTTGCTACGTCTAATTAAGTAATTAAATTCAGTGTCCCATATGATGATTCTCCAAAGATTCAAACAACTAAACAAAGACTAATTTATACCAATCTAGTTGAAGTACAGTACTTACTTTTGGTTGAAAGGGAGATAAAGAACATTTTTTTAACCTTTTTGAATTATTCGGTGCTAGTCTTTAATTTATTATCATTTCTTTAGTCTATTTAGGGCTAGTTGAAATACAATCTAATTGATGCTTCTTTTAAACTTAAGAGATCAAGAGGAGTTATTCAAATTCATTCTAGTAATTCTGGTAATTAGCTGACATTGCTTAAAAAAAAAAGTAGAGCATTCACATTATTTTATCTAGTTTTATAATAAAAAATACTTCACATCCAGCTCAACAAAATGACTAAAGATTGTAACTCAACAAAGTAAGATAAAAAGTAAAAAACTAAATATTATAATAATTTTTCAAAATGACTAAAATTGTAACTCAACAAAGTAGGATAAAAAGTAGAAAACTAAATATTATAATAATTTTTCAAAAAAAAAAGAAATGAAGACACATAAATGATAAAACTCTTTGAAACTTTCCAGATATGTGGTACGTATGCGCCGAACGTGAGAGTAGTGGCAATTCTTGACTCGAGTGTTACACCATGCACGACACGTCACAATCTTCCTTGTGACCAGTCATCATGATTACGTTAGAGCATTAGCAGCAGTTTCTCTTAAATCTTATTCTCTTCCCTAATGTAGAAAAAACTGTTAAAAAAACACAAAAATCCTTGCAACAACTTCCCTAAATGTTCCATAAATTATAGAAACACCAAAGGAACCACTTCATCTAGAAAATTAAAAGTGGTTCCCTTAGCATTATTTTAATATAAAAATTTTTTCTCTCCTCTACCATTTATTTAAAACAATATTTAAATAATTTCTCTTTTCTCATTCTTTCTTCTAGCATTTAATTTAAATAATATTTAATTCATATAGGGAAAAATGAAGGGAAGCTGCTGTGAAGTACATTTAAATAGGAAACTAAAAAATGGTTTTGTTCCCTACATTAAAGAAAATTTTAAGAGAAGCTGTTGCTAATGCTCTTAGGCAGGTTGAATTTGTGTTCGTACTATCTTAATCAATGGGTCAACAATTTATTAAAAAAAAAAATACTACAACATTTATCAATATTATTTTATCATTTTTTTATTTTTTAAAATTATCATCATCTATAATGACCACAAATTTAATGATAATTTTAAAAAGTAAAAAAACAAAAAAAAAAAAGCAAAAAAAAAAAATGTAGCATTTCTCAAAAAAATAAATAAATAAAAAATCAATCGGTCAATAGAGGAGGCTGGATTGATTGGGATTTCCTGGATTTATGGTACGTGTTTAAATTGCTAATAATTACTTGCTAATAAGTAAGTGACCATAAATTCATATTAACAAAATGATGCTAATAAGTAGAACAGTAAACAACTTTTCAGGCCCATGATAGGTTTGGGCTTCACCAATTGGGCTCACAACTATTGGGGTTGATTTGAGATTGTACTAGAAGAGTCCTATTGATGGAGAACAACTTCTAGACACCAATATAATAATATTCCATTCCCCACGTCATCTCAACCCATATTGGCCCTCGGGTTTTGGCTTTAGAGTATAACTGTGCCTGGCGGCGGTGGGGGTTTAGTAGATTATACGTTAAAATTTTTTAATCAAATAGGCATTTATCAGCTACTAGCTAACAGCACCCCCACTCGGAATTTGAAAACAGCAATGTGTGATACTTGGGACTAGATTACGTTCATAAACAATACACAAAGATGAGCTAATGAGAAAAGTTAATCAAATTTCAATTAAACACCAAATATAAAGCCTTATAAGGCATTTAGCATTCAGGCGATCCCATAGAGGTCATAAACACATGGTCTAAAACAAAAATCAATTCACTAATAATGAATAGTGCAAAAACCCAACATGATTTTCATTCAGATAATAGTCAGTACCCAGATTACATGTCCCCGAAAATCTAACATGATTACTCAACATCCTGCTTAACCCAAAGGATTTAAGACAAAAAAATTCTAAGCCACGAAAAAAACAAAACAAAAACAAAAAGCACTACCTTGAAATGAAATAATTTATAGCATTTTCATTAAATTGAAATATTGGCTAGGAGAAAATTAATTCTAACCACAAGAACAGGGCGTCATAAGAAAATTAATTTTTCAACATCTAACAGACAGTTTGGTTCTTATCAATCCCCAACTCCAAGTCTTAACAAAACCAAAACCTCCACTAAGCATAAAGTAGAACCAAAAACACGAGAAATAGTTAATATGGACTTTCCTTTCCATGAAACATAAAGTAGAAGCCCAAAAACTAAAAAAGTTCCTTAGCACTTTTCCTATCCTTTTCTTCCACTTTCTCATCAAACAAACGGATTACCCCAAATAAGCAAACGAATAACGAATACCGGAATCACGACTCTAATCAAGAAATTACGGAAAATTAGGAGGTAAGATAAGATTAATCGTAATCAATTGAGTTTTTTTTTTTTTTCTTCTTCCACTTTCTCATCAAACAAACGTTGAAAAAGGGAAAAAAGAAAGCAACGGATAACAAAAAACCGAATCGCGATTTACGGAAAAATAATTAAACATAATTAAAAGAAAAGTCACATTTTCCTTTTCTTTTTCCTCCACTTTCTCGTCAAACAAACGGCGAAAAAAAAAAAAGCAACGGATACGAATAACGGGATCGCGTTTCTATACGGAAAATTGGGAATAAATCATAATCTAAAGTTCCGTTGTTTCTTCCACTTTCTCATCAAACAAACGGCGAAAGAAAAAAAAAACAACGGATAACGAAAAACGTAATCGCGGTTCAAATCAAGAAATTACGGGAAACAGAAT